>JAOXNZ010000064.1:8059979-8077231 GCA_028566095.1 Kryptolebias brasiliensis | reverse complement strand
AACAATACATTTACCAAAAGGTTTTACTGGTTGGTTTTTGACTTTCAAACTGAAACAGTAAAATTTAATAATACTAACTAATGCCTGTCAGTATTTGTATATGTATAAGTATGTCACTAATATTTTTTGTCAGTGTGTTCCATCCCTTCACTACAAATGTTAAACAAAATATATTATTTGTGCTAATAAAAGCTTTGTTAAATGAAAATGGGTTCCATCTCTTTCAGTGTGTTCTCAGACATGAGACCAATTTGAAATCAAAAGAAGAAGACATAAAAATGTGAGATGTAACTTTGACAGCAGGAATAGTTGCAGCTCTTACTGTTCTGCCACACATGCTACATTCACTGCATTCACTCATCGTAAACAGTATGCATGAATGGCACCTGAAAGAGAGCTTTACAGGAAGTACAATCTTCATATAACCACCCAGTTTCAGCTCATCTGCTTTTACTTTTAAATCATTTTTAAAGTTTATGTAAATAAATTATGATTGCAGGTTTGCTTAAACATGGAGATACATAAATTACAAGGAAAGGAAGAGCCGTTTTAGTGCATGTTAAATTGAATATTTGGCAGTTTTAGCTTGTAAGTGGTTATACTTGGGGTAAAAGATCAGCCATTGACTAATTGTGCCAATCACCACCTGCCTAACTAGACATGATAAAATAATTGGTCAATTGGTCAGTTCACTCAGTCCAACCTGACGTTCTTTAATCCTCTGCTAAAAATGTTGCATTTCATTTTAGTTTCTCTGTAGGCGAGACAGCACCTGAAGCAGAAAATTACTGTTCTGAACTGATGCCGTGATTGTGCTATCTTCTGTCTGCAGAAGACAGACTGATGGAAAATATATGCACCCTCATTAATGGAACTGACTCACCTCTGTCTCGGTGTCCTTTGGTGAATAAATGGAGTTCTGTAATGAATTGTTCAACCTTTCAATTTTACTCTGTGGCAGAATCTGCTCAACATTGTCAGTGATGTTGCAGGAAACTACAAACAGTGACAATTTTCCTTAAGGAAGACAAAAGTGGTATTTAAAAGGAAAATAAACATTTCAACATTTAACCTTTTAACATTAAAACATTTTAACACTATTTAGAAGTATTTTCTTTAAAGCAGTTTGATTTGGAAAAAAAAGCAGCTTGTAAACCACTTGAGATAAAAAAAAGGCCATTGTTAAGTGATGTTCTGTCAAATAGTTCAATAAATATCAGCTGTGACATTAGTCATAGAGCACAGAGTATAGAGAAAGAACCAAAAGTCTTTGTCCAGGCTAGCTGATGGGCTAGAAAACGAGGGCTTGTTGTTTTTTTTTTATTGTTTTTCAAACTTTTAAAACAACTCCTCTCAAAAATAAAAAAAAGCGTAAAAGAATGCTACATTAGCTAGTACTCCTTCTTCACACTTTTCAATGACACAGTGTAACTACACAAATGTATGTGCTGAGCATAGACTTTACTTCACATCTTTGTCATTTTTGACAAATAGTTGTTTCTTAGGACTGAAAAATATATATTTTTCCGAAGTGGGTGATTTGTGGGGCGGAGTTGCCGTCCTGAGTTCATGACCAAGAATGCTGCTATTGTCTGGTTACTACTACTACTACTAGTGAAAATAAAAGAAAAAGCCTTTTTTTGAACACGAAGAAATGCCGGGAGATTTTGCGGGAATAATTAATATACACCCATACCAGTATGAACCTGAACCGATGACTGGATTTCGGAATCAGATGAAAACTCTTCAGATTCAGATTCTGATGATCACTAGGACCGTCATGGCCGACAAAACAATGCGTATAATGACCGAGTTGGGAACGTGGAACGGTGAGAACCAATTACCCCCAGATCATTGTCATGACATCAGTACACAACACTGCAAATCAACATAAAGATGGTAGGAGAGAGCTAACGTTGCTAACTCGAAGCTAACCCGATGCTAACTTGTAAACAACGTGACCGTGCTTCAGAGTAGTGTTTATGAACCCTCACACCAGAGTAAACTAATCAACAGCAGTTTCAGACTATGACATTTGTTTAATCACACATGGATTGTTTATATTTTTTCATCAATAACTGCTCTGCTCTGAATCACAAACTGATCTCAGGCTGTCGGCCTGTAAGCAGCTCAGACCTTTAATGACAGCACGTGTTCACGTCACGTTTGAAGTTAAACTTCCTGTTTCTTGTCTTCCTCGTCTCCTTCTATGTGGCAATGTCCACTTTTCTTCTCCTCTTTTAAAATTAAAAATAGTTATGACTGCTTGTGGCAAAAGGTCCTGTTTTTTTTTTTTTGGCGTGAAGCCAGTCCACCACATTAACAAGGGTCAGAGCTTGTTGTGCTCCTCCTTGAAGGGATCCGAACCCGAGTTCTCATTCCCACAATGGAGCTTATGGATCCAAATCTGAGGAAGGTTTTTATCTTTCGGGAAGCCAAAAAATCAAACTCAAGTGGTGTTTTCTGGCCGGTTCAAACAATTAATTCCAACAAACGGTATTCTTCCACTCACTGATGAATTACTGAACCTCAGTCGCTGAGCGGCCGTCACACTTCCGGGATGGTCATGGAAAAGCCGAAAACACCCGAGTGGTTTCTTCAATATTCAGAATTACCAAAAAAATGTGTATTTTTAATTTTTAATTTAAAATTTCTACAAAAAACATTTTATGGCTGTTTTCACTGGTGTTGGCTTCAAAACACGTTTCAGTTCAGCTTTAATGCTTCTTCCAAGTTGCTGTCGCAAACATTCAGGGAACAGACATCTTCACACTTTATTTCAGCCATGTAGCCATGGATTTTTCTTTGCTGCAAAAGGCTTTAAGAAAACAGCTTGATGTTTACAATTAGAGACCACCAGCCACAGACAAATCCCTTGTGTGTTCTTTACACACTTTGTCTATAAACACGATTCTGATAAGTGTTCCCTGAGTTAGAAATGATGTCATTCATAACTAATCTTCCTCACTGCACATCAGCTGCTTCCTTGCAGAGAGGATCACCAGCACCACACTTTTGGAAGAGTCACTGAGGATTTCTTTTGGAGTCTGAGAATTCCCCTTTTTCATTCTCACCACTTTTTTCCAAGGAGGAACTGAAAACATCCTGACAAGCTGCATTAAGTTTTGATACAACAATTGAAATGTGACTGATATGACATTGCGACGTGTGGTGCAAATTGTTCAGAGAATCGTCTGCCTCCCAATTCCCTCCTTAGAGGTAAAGAAGTGTGTGTATATAGAACTGTATATTATTCATCTTTAATAGAAGAGAATAAGAAAACCCCCAGGTTTCTGTTTAGTACTGTAGCTGGACTAATGAAGAGTCTTATCTCTGTTGAACCATGTATCCCTATAACTCTAAGTAGTGATGACTTCATGAGATTCTTTAAAAATAAAATTATTTTAATTGGAGAGAAAATTCACACCATCCTTCCTACTATTGCCTCTGATTCCCTATCAGATGAGGCAGCTTTAGAAGTGTCACAAGAGGAAGAGGCATTTCCCCTAATTAATACTTCCCTTTTGGATCTGCTCAATTTGTCTGTAATGAATGGTTATGTACCACAGAGCTTTAAGTTTGCTGTAATTAAACCTTTACTTAAGAATCCCAATCTTGATTCAGGAGTTCTGGCCAATTATAGACCTATATCTAATCTCCCCTTCCTCTCAAAAATTCTTGAGAAAATAGTTGCAAACCAACTGTGTGAACATATGGACAGAAATAATCTGTTTAAGGAGTTTCAGTCAGGGTTTAGAGCTCATCATAGCACAGAAACAGCACTGCTGAAAGTTACTAATGATATTCTCATGGCCTAAGACAGTGGACTTGTGACCAGACTTGTCCTGTTAGATCTCAGTGCTGCATTTCATACAGTTGATCATAATATTCTATTACAGAGGCTTGAACATGATATTGGAATTACAGGAACAGCTCTAAAATGGTTTAAATCATATTTATGATAGATTCCAGTTTGTTATTGTTAATAATGAATCTTCTCCATACACCAAAGATTCTCATGGAGTTCCTCAGGGTTCACTGCTTGGACGTATACTCTTTACTCTATATATGCTTCCATTAGGTAAAATTATTAGACAGCATGGGATACATTTTTATTGTTATGCTGACGATACTCAGTTATATTTATCTATAAAACCTGATGAAACCAATCAGTTACTTAAATTACAAACATGTCTTAAAGACATAAAAACCTGGATGACTTCTAATTTTCTGCTTATAAACTCAGACAAGACAGAGGTAGTTGTTTCTGTGCATCTTAGAAACAAACTTTGCAGCCTTACACTTCCTCTGGACGGCATTAATTTGGCCTCCAGTTCTAATGTAATGTACCTTGGTGTTATTTTTGATCAGGATATGTCTTTTAATCCCCATATTAAAAATGTTACCAGGGCTGCTTTCCTCCACCTACATAATATCACTAAAATTAGAAACATCTTGTCTCCAAATGATGCAGAAAAATTGGTCAATGCATCTAGTTTTAGCTTCTCTTCATTGGCTTCCTGTCAAATTCAGAACATAATTTAAAATCTTACTCCTAACATACAAAGCTCTCAACAACCATCTCCATCTTATATTAAAGCTCTTATTATTCCATATTTTCCTAACAGAGCACTTCGCTCTCGACTGCAGGTTTACTTATGGTTCGTAGAGTTTTCAAAAGTAGAACAGGAGGCAGAGCTTTCAGTTCTCAGGCTCCTCCTCTTGTGGAACCAACTTCCAGTTTCTGTCTGTAAGGCTGACACCCTTTCTATTTTTATGATTAGACTTAAGACTCCTTTTTGATCAGTCCTATAGTTAGGGTTGGCTTGGGTTTCCTGAGCTATCCCTTAGTTCTGCTGCTATAGGAGGAGACTGCTGGAGGATAAATTGACCACATTTCCTCACTCGGCTACTGTCTTACTTGCTCTACTGTAATTATTTCTATCAGTGACATGATTTTCTTTGTCTTTTTTCCAGTAGAAACTACACCTGAACCAGTCATTCTGTGTTTGTCTGTGTCTCTTTCCTGACCTCTCAAACCCCAGCCGGTCAAAGCAGATGGCCGCTCGTCCTGAACCTGGTTCTGGTTCTGCTGGAGGTTTCTTCCTGTTAAAAGGGAGTTTTTCCTTTCCACTGTTGCCGATGTGCTGCTCAGGATGGGAGACTACGACAAAGTGAAGATTCAACGCAATCTGCTGGCTCACTTAGATAGATAACTTTTACTAATTGTTTTTTTGTAATGTATGTGCAGGTTTTTCTACAGTGCCCCAAGACAACTTTTGTTGTGATTTGGCACTATATAAATAAACTGATAAACTGAATTGAAGTGTAAGTATATGTATATATATATACACACACACACACACACACACAACAGGATTAATACCCTTTCATTGGAGCTGAACTGCTAAAATATAGGATGTATCTGAAAAATAAAACTTTAAAAACAAACTACACAAAAATTTCAACACCCTCTAGGTAAGTTAAAATCATTTTGAATAGTGAAAGTTTTAGTCCACCTGCCAAACTTTCAATCAAACTGGTTTTACTGAACATTTTTCAGCAGCACAAATTTAATAATTTTATTAGAGGATTTAAACTTGATGGTTGTGCTACAGGCCCTCTACTCAGACTTTAAAAGCTTACAGAGCTGAAGGGAACAGTTCAAACTAAATATAAAAAATTAGGACCCATGTGCAGCACAGCACGATCCCATCTGGACCAGAGCCTTTTTTTCTCTCTCTCTCTCACAATCTTTTAATCTCTCTGAACTTCTCCTTAATCAAAGTTTACAGAATCTTTTGCAAGAGCCACATTTTTTAATTAAACTCTCCCTCAATGAAAATACTCTATTTTAAAACATTAAAAATAAAAGCTTTGGCTCAGATAGTTTAAAGTCAGTCATGTTGTGTATTGGAATTAGATTGGAATTTGGAGGCTTACTCTTGTTTATCTCTTTTATAGCTTCTAAGTTATAAGCTCAGGGTTCAAACTGACATAGCAATAACTAATTATGTTCTTGACTGATTTTGTAAGCCATGGTTTATGATTTGGATAAAGAGAACAAAGCAAAACTAAAATACAGTCTCATGAGTTTATCCAAGTTGTCACAGACATATAAACAAGTTTTTAACTGTGCAGCTTTAAAAAACCTGAAGCTGGTTAATAGTCTTTAGTTTTGTGAAAACAAGCATCACTGGTAAGGGGAGCAACCGTGACAGTTTGAAATAATTTAAATGAATAAATATTTCTGTAAATGTGAACTTGTGTTTCCTGTTTATTATTTACCTGATGAGATTGATAGCCATTGATTAGATTTTGAATTGGAAAGTAGCCTTTTAGTGCAGCACAACAGAGAGGTGGTTAGTGCTGTTGCTTTACAGCAAGAAGATTGCAGGTTCACCTCCTGGACTTTCAAAGCAAAATATCTCCTGAACGAGAAATGTTAGTTATACTTTGAAAGTAATCACTGGTTGTTTGTCTACAACTCATCAACATTTAGAGTCAAGATGGCCAACACAGCAAACTGACATCAGCCACTACAAAAATGGTTATAACTTGGTCAATACCACATTATGTGCTGTGGTAGTAGCTGAGAGACATCTCTGTGACATACTCTGAGCACTAAAACATTTAGCTAGATTGCAAAATATTGCATAAAAAGTGCATAAAGTCATTTATGAGGTTTGACAAAAGCAGCTATAACTCCGGTGGTGGACGATACACTTTCCTTTAAAGAATGATTGGCTTTTAATTCTTTCTGAACTGAACTTTAGCTCTTTAGGACATTTAATAGACCTGAAGAAGGAAACACACAAGTTGCAAAGCATCTGATAAAAAAAACTTTAAATTCATAAAGAAAAAAAGTTTTAACTGTTTACCTGTCAACACTTTAGCAGTCTCTTAAGAAACTTGCAATGTTGCAATCACATTTATTAATGCCAATTTAACCAGGCCCTGCAACTTTTTCACCAGCTTAACCAGTTGCCTTCACCTCCTATTCATTCATCAAATATTACATCGAAAATCTGTGTAAATGAATTTCTTGAAGTATTACATATAAGTGGTGTAAAAGTGTTTTGTAACGTATGCACTGTTGTGTTTGAATAAAGACAGAATACGTTTTTTGACGAGCTCTTTTCTACCATAAAACATGCCCAAGACTGGTCGGGTGTGTACTTTTTCAGTCTGCTAAGCTATGAGCCAGTTAGAAGGAATGACAAAAGGTAAAAAAGAAAGTTTCCTCGTAAATGGAGGAAAAGATGTTTGCAAGCAGAAGTGTTACCTTACACTACAAGTTGCAACTTGTCAGAGCAACCTAAAGTATTATGTCTTTAACTGCTGACAACATAAATGTACAACAGAAACAAAATAATATATAAAAAATAATACACCTATAAAATAATAAAATCACCTCCTGGTTCACACAGATCCTGAAATTCATCATATTCAATTCAATACATTTGGACCATGCCACTGAAAGAGCATTTGTATATATTAATTATCTGGTAAAATTTGTAAATGTTCTTGTTTTTGCTATTTAAAGAAAAAAAAAAACTAACATGTACAAAACAATGAAATGTTGATTACAACTTTCTGAAAAAAACTGCTGCAAAAGTCAGACACTTTAAGCCATAACAATCACAAAAAAGTGCAAAATCCTGAAGGGACTGCTTTACATATGCCAATATTCACACTAAATTCTAATTTCTAGTATTACATAATGTGTTCACAGCTCAGCATTACAGTTCAATGGGAGGCCCTGGCACCTAGAAAAGAGGTTTTTTTAAATGCATTACAAACTAATGACTTTATTTCCTTGACCAGATAAATGGTAAGTAAACTGGACAGTTTATAAACTGGATCATTTATTTATCAATAGGAAGTTCTGACTTTAACTGAGCCCTTACACTCTAATTAGGCATTATGAGGAATAGCTGTATCACCTGCACAATGACCACATGTAAACCCAAACCTGTAAGCTGTATGTTCACTTAGCGAGCAGAACAATGAGAGCTGGTTGGGACCTGCTAAGTTGAGCTGTGTCAAGAATTTTGCATAATTGTTGTTTCTTACTTTAAAAAAAAATAAAAGGCTCATCGTGCATCTGGATCTGGATCACTTGGCAGAGCTCACCACAAAAAGCTGGCTCATTCAAAGCTCAAATGGCTCTTCACTTTGTATTCATTAGGAAGAGATGTTTGAAGATGAAAAAGAAGGCTCCTTTTGGTGAGGTGAACCAAATGGACCAAATCCTTGAAAACTGCCAGAATTCCCATTACTAACTGATGGGCCAGACTTAAAAATTGTACTGCAGCCAGCATAGAAGCTGGCACTCATTCTTTGAGACTTCCGTTTTCACCTTCTGGCTCTTTCTCTAGTTATAATACATCTTGATGGTGTAGACAATCCATGAAGTAGCAAAGTCATATCTCCACCTCTAATCTAGCCTATCGACCCAAAGGCATCTTTTTGTGTTTACATTTCACACCCAGCACATAAGCTTCATGTGCATGCTCCACACCTCGTTTCCTGTTTTCGATGTACTTTCACGGCAGCCTCACAGCACTACGTACAGGCTTGGCATAGCTAATATAGCATTTTGGGTCATTTTCAATCTTTTTCTATGTGTATGAGGACATTTCTAGAAATTGTTGTGTTTATTAAGAAATTTTTGAAAAACTGTTTCCATGGACAAGTTCTAAAACAATGTATCCGTAGTTATTTAGTATTGACATTCAACCCGCCCGAGGCCTTCGATTCAAATTGACCCAAAGTTACAAGGGCTTCTCTACCTCTCTCTTTTTCTCTCTCTTTTGAGGGCTTCAGGAGGATTAATTACTTGGACACACATTTTAGGGATTCTTACATCAAACAAAATGTGGTTTCCAATACCAAAAATGTGAATGTGAATAAGGTTTTCTGCTTAAAAGCAGATCTGTGTTTTCATTTATGTCCAGACTAATTGCCCACAATGATTTAATCTCAGTGGCCGGCTCATTAATAACTTCTGCTAAATTCTCAGGCATGTTGACTAAAAGTTATAATTTATTCCTCTGGTCAAGCTTAGAAGTTGGAAAATGGAATGAAGGCTCTTTGTAATTTGCTCATGTTTTTAATCATTGCAGCTAAAATTAGATTATATCTTAATGAAATTGTGACTTTTGCAGCTGTTTGTAGCAAGCTAAAAGCTTAGATACTCTGACATTTTGGGTGGACTGTGTGATGTGGCAGTATACCCCACCCCCACATAGGTCAGTTGAATGCCTCATGATTACTTTATTGCTCCGAAGCATCAGTGATATCACCTAAATTTAAGTGGCAGTAAATAACAGAAGAACAAAAAAAAATTATTTAAATGTGCACTGATCCACTAGAACATTAGGAGATTGTGGAGTGAATATGATAAATCACAAGTCATGTGTGCATATTTGCCCAAAAGGCACTGTATCTTCTAATCCTCCAGCAAAATAGACCAATTATTGGTTATTTCTTCATGGTACTTACATTCCAGGGTCATGCTACCTCCAGACTTCCCAATGTCCTGCAAGTGGTGATTAAATGGACCTAAATGCAGGCACAAGGTAGCAGGTCCAGCAGGACAAAAAAGATACTAAAACATCAGGCAACTGACAAGATACACAGAAGCAAAGACTCAATCTTACAACGAACTATAAAAAACAGGAGTACTGAGTAGCAGGTGAAAACAGGTGAGCTGATTACGGATGAAAGACAGATGTGTGTGTGTGTGTGTGTGTGTCAATGGAGATGGAAGGAAGGACAAGTGAGGAGATCAAATTGCAATAAACACTGCAAGAACTGCATAACCAAAACTACTCAGGATATACTATAACCAAAAAAAACAAAAGGCTGACCCCAATATTATGGGGATTGATATATATATTATGACACTCATACACACTCTCTGATCACCATCACAGTCATTTTGTTGGGAGGTCACAATGCTTGGCTTTGCAAAATCTCACCTGCCTTGGAGTTTTGTGTCTGATGCATACTTGATTTCCAAAGCCTTATGTTGGACACTCTTCAGAACTATGGACACTCATGTTTTTGGTCTTTCTGAGCTCATCCTACAGACTCTGTACACATGCCAAAGTATTTTTGAACTCAGCATTTCTCTCGCCTAAGAAAAAAACCTTTTGGGCTTGCACCTTTACATATTTCCCAAAAAACTCCTTGGTCCCTTTGTCATCATTTCATCATAGTCCCTCTGCGAAAATGATTTTTGCATTATTTTCATAGAGTAGCAGAAGCCTTCTAGAACTAAGCTCCATCTCTACACAGGATCTCTTTAGCGTAATCATATTAAATGGTAAATGGACTGTACTTATATAGCGCCTTTCTAGCCAATCAGGCCACTCAAAGTGCTTTACAACACAATATGTGCCCTCATTTACTCATCCACACATACATTCATACAGCACTGAATCTCTACAAAGCTAATCTGACTAAATCATTCTATGGAGACTAATCAGTGCTTTAAACTCCATTCATACACCAATGGGGCATACATTTGAGGCAATGAGGGATTCAGTGTCTTGCCCAGGGACACTTCGACATGTGACTCCTGCCAGGAATCGAATCTCCAACTCTCACATTGGAGGACAACTTCTCTAACCACTGAGCAACAGCCACCCCCCATCCCCATTGACCATTAGGCTTTTTGTCACCTCTCTCACTAAGGTCCTTCTCCCTCAACTGCTGAGTTTGGTCAGGGAACCAGAGTTTTGGAAGAGTCCTGGCTGTGCCAAACTTCTCACATTTGAGGATCTTGGAGCCCATTGAGCTCTTAAAAACCCTCAGGGTAGCAGATGTTGTATGATGTTGTTGATGTAATCTTCCCCAGGTTTGTGCCTTGCAACAATCCTGTCTGAGCTCTGTAGGCAGTTTGTTCAACCTCGTGGTTTGGGTTTTGCTCTGATTGTCAGCTAGGAGGCCTTCTAATGAGAGGTGTCAATTTGATTTAGCACAGGTGGAATCCAATCAAAGTGTAGAAACACCTCAGCAGAGATCAAGAGAAATGAGCATCTGAGTTAAATTGCAAGTGTTGTTGCAAAAGTTTGAAAAGTGGTAAATGTGTGTTCTTATGTTTTAATAAATTTACAAAATTGTATAAAATGTACAATTGTAGAATATACATTATTGAGAAAAAAATGAACTGCAATGATTGTGAGATCATGCTGCAACATAAAACGGCAAACAGTGAAGGGGGTCTGAATCATTTCCAAGGACTCTGTGCTTGGCAGGAATAGGCATTTCAGTGGTTCCTGTTGTAAATGTGTTTACCATGGAAGAAACAGGACAGAAAGGTACCACACTAATCAATGATCTACACTAGGCTCGAAAAAGAAAAACAGTTTTACCTTCTAAACAACAGAGAAGAATAAATGAAAATCAATTTGCAGGGGTCAATACAGCCATTGTTGTGGTTGATGGGAAAATAAACAATAGGATGCGAAGTTGAAAGAAAAATTCCTTATTTCCAAATGCTTTTTCTAGCCAAGCAGAATGAGCAGTATGATGAAACTCTATCACTTTGAATAAATTTAAATTTGAATTTTCTGGTGATTGTACTCCAACATCAGCAAGCAACAAACGCAAAAAAATCAAAACAACAAAACATCTCTTTTGACCTTGAAAATGCTACCTAAACAAAACAGTGTACTTTATGATTAAGGTCATTTTCATTAAGACGATTTGTTGAGAAGCAAATAAAATATAAGGATTGTTTTTATTTATTTCGCACAACTTGCAGTCAACTTTCTTTTTCTATAGTAATATACAATATGTATTATGACCACCTGCTTCTGTCCTGGAGTTAGCTGATTCCCAATCAGTTCTAGGAGTTAGTTGTCATCCAGACTTCCTTCAAAAATGTACAGAAAAAGGTACATTAACTTGTTGTCTCAGCTGTACTTTAAAGGGTACAAGTATGGCACCTTGAAAAATAGTACATTTTTACTTTTTGTTTGCTTCTTAAATGTAAAAAAGTAAAATAAAAGGTAAAAATGTCCCATTGTTTAAGGTACCATGCCAGTACAACAGGAGTGAAAAGCTAATAGACTTTTTTTAGGTGCATTCCTGTATCTTGATTTTTAACTTTGTACTACAAACTGCTGCTTCTTAACAGTGTATTCAAGTTTTCAAGCACAGTTCTCATATTTCTTTGCCAAAAATCATGTGAGTTAACTGGAAGCACTCAAATCTCCTCCAAGGCCACTGCGTGATTAAAAAATAGTGCAATCTGGATCATAATCTGGATCACCACCAAAATGTAATCCATGGTTTTTTGTGACAATCCTAACATTTCCTGAAAATTTCATCCAAATCTGTTCATTAGTTTTTACCTGATCTTTGCTAACAGACAGACAAACAAATCAACGGACACAACTGAAACATGTAGGACCAGAGACAAGTTTTTAACAAAGGGGTTACCTGTGACCTTGACCTTTGACCCCATGAACCTTGTAATCAACAGGCATCATGTTTAACCCATGGTGTCCAGCTGTGTTGTTTAACATTCCTACATTACACTATTGCATAGTTAGAGCACTATCTCAACTTTTATCTTGACCCCATGACCTTGAAATCAATTGTGATCACCCTTGACCTAAGAGGTGTCCAGCTGTGCAGTTTAATTTTCTTCCGTTACATGGTTGCATAGTTAGAGCACAAGGTCATGTGTATCCTTGACCATTGACCCTGACACCTTGAAATCAGCAATGATCACCCTTGATCCACAAGGTGTCCAGCTGTGGAGTTTAACATTCATGTTAAGCAGCTGCAGAGTTAGAGCACGGGCTGATCTGTGACCTAAACTTTTGACCTTGAACTTTGATCAGATCACTACCAAAATTGAATCACTTGTTCCTTCTACCATGTTTGATGTTTTCTGAAACTTTCATGGAAATCCGTTGCTAACTTTTTGAGTAATCTTGTGTACAGACAGCCAAATGAGCAAACACTACCGAAAACATAACCTCCTTGACAGAGGTAATTAAAGAAATTATAAAAGACTTTTGGTCAAACTGGAAGATTTTACTTAACATTGGAATCCATAGGCTATAGCCTATAAATCCATCCATCCATTCATTTTCTGTACTCACTTGATCCTGTACTGCACATGTGTCAAACTCTGTTCCTCGGGGGCCACTCTCCTAATAATAATAATACTCTCCCAATAAATGACTTGTGGACGTGCTTCTGGAGAATTTGATAATTTTGTGAGGAGGTAGTTAAACTATTTGAATCAGGTGTGATGGAGCAGAAAAACCTAATACTTCCAGGACAGTGGCCCTTGAGGCCTGGAGTTTGACACCCCTGCTGTATTTAGTCCTGGTTGAGCTGGTGTCTCTCCAGTAGTCAATGAGCATTTTATAGCCTATTTAATAGAATAAATATTTAGTAGATAAAACATTCATCCAACTATAATTTTTTTTTACTCACTTTTCCATCCAGAGTCTTAGGGAGTTCCTGTCTAGGTGAGAGGTGGGGGACACCCTGGACAGCTCGCCAGTTCATCACAGGGCCACATAGAGGCAAATGAGACAAGAAACCACTTACGCTTTCACTCACACCTAGTGGCATTTTAGAGTTACCAATTAACCTGACATGCATGTTCTGTGGAAGGACACTGGAGTACCCAGAGAAAACTCATGCATATAGTATGGAGGAGAAAACATGCAAACAGCACACAGAAAGGTTTTAAACCTGCAACCTGCTTGCCATAAAGCAACAGCTTTATCCCCTGATCACTATGCTGCCCTATAGAATAAACAATAAAAAAATAAAAAGACAATTAAAATGCCAACAATTGATTGGCACCTAAATGCAAGTGCACTGACTTGACTTTTAACTCACTATGGAGCAGGTTATGAATTCAGCCTCTGTTACCATAGAGATCCTGCTGGGTTTTTTAAAAATCCTTCTTTGTGATACAGAAAACGATCACTTTCAGCTCAGCATAGCTGGCTAAGCCATTAATCTCACTTATTCTTTGTGCTTTTAATGTTTTCTATGTAGAGAAGTCAGAAGACTAAAACTAGAAGGTAGAGCAAAATGATGATGCTAAATGTGACAGAAATTTTTTTTTAGGACTTTTCAGCAGGCTTACATGTGTATCGGTGAAAAGTAAACTGCAAAGTGAGATATAAATCAAATATGCTTTTGTCCCAGTGGAGAAATTTTTCTACCCCGCAGAGACAATAGATGATGATGATGATGATGACGATGATGATGACGATTAGGAGTGGGTATAATTATGCTTTGGCCTCAGGCTGTCCCTTTTGTGGTTGTTTTGTTTTGTTATTCCCGCTGGTGCCAAAGGCAAAAGGAAGTTGTATTTTTTTTTGTTGTCGTTAGTTTGCCTCTGTCTGTGTGTGTGCTTGTTTGTCTGTTATCAAAATAACTCATGAACCAGTGCATGGATATTAATGAAACTCTCAGAGAGTAATCATTGTATTGCATTTACAACTGATTAACCTTTGAAGTGAACCACATTCAAGATGGCCACCACTGCTACGCCACCTTAGCAAACACAAAAATAGCTATAACAGTCAATGTTACAGCTACTGAGCTAAATTTTGGTGTGGTAGTACCTCAGCATCATCCAAATTTTATATATACAGCATTAATATATTTTGTAAGATATTGCATGAGATGGTGTATGAAGTCATTTCCAAGGTTTGACCAAAACGTGTATAACTGTCTCTTCTCATCCTAAGATGATCTTAGTTTAAAACTCTGGCATGAAAGGCAACAGGTAATATGCATTCCTTCAAGGAATGCTAGGCCTTTAATAATGTTAATGTAATTATTTTTAAATGATTATGTATTATTAGAATGCACTCAGTCAGTCTTATGTAAAAACATGTATATAGACAGTCTTCTATCTCTCCGTGAATAAGTATGAAACCCCAACATGACCTCATAGCAGAATGTTGAGGATATAACAACACAGTTAGAATTCATTTTGTTTTTAACTTTTTTTGGATTCATTATTGAGGCATTAAGGCAAACAATATCATTAATGCACTTCAGGTCAGAGATACACTGGATGTTATCCATGGCCTCTGTCCAATTACACTATAAACCAGTGCACCTGCAGAGTTGCCAGGAGTGTAAACTCAGCCAAAGCATCCAACATGTAGAGTTCTCACACGTTAAATTGCAAGAAAAGTGCCTGTATTATTTACATTTGCAGTACAGTATGCAGCCCATGAATATTGCTTTAGGACATAACTTGACCATGCTGAAACAACTGACTCTCTTAAAACCTGTAAGTCATATCGCTCTTAAATCATACCTGCAATGTTAGTCCCATCCATGTGGCATGTTGAGAGATATACTGTCACACAGCAACAGCAGAGAGTTCTATCTTTCCTGTAGCAGTGAGGAGTCTTCATGGTGGGTCAGTGGGGTTACTCAACAGAGCAAACAGCTGACAGATTAATGAGAGGAAACATATGCTCCTGACATTGGCTCATGTACTTTATCAAGTGGTCTTACAGATTTCATAGAGGTTTATTTATTTCTGCTTGGGGAATATGCTCTTTTCCTTCTATGAAATATTGAACACATCTCAGAAAGCTAACGCAGTGGCAGTACTCTGCCGTGACTAACAGCAGGTCTTTCTATAGTTGTACAATATTATGCACCACATTATCAATAAAAAATATCTTTATGAGATTGTACTAACTTAGAAACATTGAGAAATCTTTAAAGTGGTTTCATTTACAAGTTACAGTTAAGCAGTTATTAAATGCATTAAGTCGTGCCTTTTGTTTTAACTCAAATTTAGAAAATTGCATCAAGACAAAAGGCATCATAATACACAAATACTCACTGTACTTAGAGCTTTAAAAACGTTTTTTCTGAATGTTTGAAACTTAATTGCTTACTGCTGAAAAAACACAAATGAAATCTGAATTAAACATTCCTGATTAAACTGTACCTTTAAAGACTTGATACAATTCAGATTAACTTCATATACTTTTTTTTTAATATTCATATATTTTACCTCTGTCTACAAATGTTTTCAGGCTTCTTAAAGCTGACATTTGCATGGAAGTTCTGTAGGTGTGATGACGTTGCTATCAGCTCAGTTCTAATCCCAGTGACAGCCCATTTCCTCTGTCCGGCCCAAAGCTAAACAGCACCTGTGAATTGTGCCTCTGTTAAGAAAACACAGTGACTGTTCTTCACAAAATAACCACCATGAAACATAGTGAATTCCTTTAGGTCACAAATGGAGGGCACCAACTATCCTTCTCTCATTTTGGGTTTCAGAGTCTCAGAATTTCAACATTTTTAGAAATTAAACATTTTCAATTTATTTATTCATTTTCAATTCTCAATCCTGTTTAGGGGTTGCGGAGAGCTAGTGTTTATCTCTACTAGGGTTCACACTGAATAGGTCACAGTACATCGCAGGGACAACACAGAGACACACAATCATGCACACACACATACACACACACATTTTAATTAGATCCTCCAGTTAATGTTCCCATGCATGTTTTTGACTGTGGGAGGAAATCTGAGAACCCAGAGGAAGCCCATGCATGAGGAACACATGTAAACTCCTCGCAAAAAGGCCTCAGCCAAGTTTAGAGCTCAAGACCTTCTTGCTGTGAGATGGCAGATCTAACCTGCTGTTCCACTAGGCAGTTCTACACATCTGCCTTCTGATTTAGATTAACTGAGTGTTAGGATTCAGCCTAACCCATGCCTTTGTCCTACCTTTCCTCTTTTATTCCTTTCCTTCTCCCTCTAGGTGGAGCTGTGGACAGGCTGAACCACCGTACTACACTTCCTGGTTCCAACTGACATTCAGTTTTCAGCCATTTCACATGTGTCATCTTACCTCATAAGATCATCTCTGACCATCATATCCTCCTGATTACCAGTAGTTCTTGTTCTTACCTGTGGTTTTCTGCTCCTCACTAGTTATTTCCTCCATTGTGTTTGTAACCCGGGTATAGATTTTAAATTTCTATTCTCTGTAATTTCACTTTTAAGCCCCCTTTTGTTTGGAAAATCCCGCGATAGTTAAAACCGTTGATGTATTGGCATCTGTTCGCACGGGACCACTGAGCAGCCAATCGCTGTTCAGTGTTGGTCAGGTGCGGCCCCGTAGTCAATTTGGTAGAGTATATCAGCTGGAGCAGGAAGGTAGGGACTATCAGAACATGCCGGGAGGAACAGAGCTGCGAGGAGCCACTTACCTTTTG
>JAOXNZ010000064.1:7881819-7899822 GCA_028566095.1 Kryptolebias brasiliensis | reverse complement strand
AAATCTGTTCCGGCACATGTTGGTAGCAATCTTCTCTATATGTTATAACTGCGATGCCACACCAGTACAAAAAAAAAAAAAAAAAAAAAGACACCTTGACTTTTTTGCACAACAGACTTGACATTATGAGCCTTTTACTAAGATGATTTGTTTACTGAGTTGACTATTTTTTATTGTGTTGACATGAGACATGTTCATCAACTATCTGAATTCCTTAATGAACAATTTTGCATCTTGGCAAGTAAAACGGTAAAAGATTTTAAAAAGCTAAACATCAAACCATTAATGAACAAGTGATGGGAGTTTCACAAGTTTAAGAATTACTTTTTGACTGTACTACACCTAAAAGGTCTCAATGTGTTTTACAATCAAATTAAAGGTTGGTAATGATTTTGCTGTTGGTATTGACATTAGAAGAACCGGTCTGCATCTGAGGCCATGTCATTTGTCATCTATCGAGCTCTTTCCCAGTAAAGTTTCTTATGTCGGGATGCTCTTCCTGGACTTTCAGCCATCAATACAATCATCCCCCAGACTCTGGCCAACAAATTACTGCTGCTTGGACTAACATGGTCTTTCTGTGACTGGGTTCTGAATCTATTGACACACTGGCCAAAAACGGTCAAGATCCAAGGCAACATCCTCCCCACATCACCTTAAACACCAGTGCTCCCAGGGGTGTGTCCTTAGCCCCCTGTTGTATACACTACTTTGGTGGTTTGGTGTGAGAAGAATAACCTCCGTATTATTGTGAAGACAAAGGAGCTGGTTATGAATTTCAGGAGAAGCAACACTCCCTCTTCTCTGTTCATCACTGGAGCAGCTGTAGGAAACAGTTTACATCTTCAAGTATCTTGGCGTCCACAGTTCCAGAGACTGTGTGTGATCCACTAACACCTCCAACACCATTAAAAATGCCTACCGACACCTACATTCTCTCAGAAGACTGAGGCAGGCTGAGGGTAGTGAAAACTGCTCAGAAGGTCACTCGCAGCAGCCTCCGTTTCATTGAAGATGTCTACATCGGCCAGTTCAGGAGCAGTGAGACCTGCATTATGGGGGACCCCACCCACTCAGCCTATGGACTGTTTGACCCTCTTCCCCTGGGACAGAGGCTGTAGGGCCTCAAAGCCAGAACAACAAGGCTCAATGTAGCTTCTACTACGAGGCTATCACATTTGTAAACCCCATGCATCACTGAACTCCTTCATATGTTCCCTTGTTTTTATAGTGTTATGCTGTATTTTTATTACTGTATACAGTAATTTCAGTATATTTACTAGTTTAATTGTTCTGGGCATCTATTTCCTATCCAACTGTTTATCATTTTTAATGTTTTTTAACATAATTGTTATTAGATGCCGCTGGTCCTGAAAACTGGTTCCATTTTCATGTGGAAACAAAAATGACAAAGGAACTTTGAACCTCCTCACTGAGCAATGACTTCTTTATTATCAGCTAAACACTAAATAGTACTCTTGAACTCATGTCTCTATTCCATTTTAGCTTTTGCCAAACATTCATGCATCAATAATTCCTATTTAATGATGTTAACTTTAGAGACCCGACTATGACAAGTGCGCAATGCCAACAATATGCTAATTATGGCACAGCAAATCTGAAGCCAAAGCCTAAATTTGCTGCAAGAGTGAAACACACACACACAGCACGGTCACAGGACACACAGTGAATCAACAGTGTCTAGTCAATGTATTGATCTCTCCCATAGGCTCACAATTAATTAGATGAAAAATCACAAGGCTTTAGTGTCTCTAAGGAAAAACACTCGGGAAAGATCTTAGGTAGGTATCTGTGTTCCCAGATACTTTAGCCAATCACATTGACACTGCCTATATTGTTTAACCCACTTGCAAGTGACAATCAATATAAACATTTTTCATTGGTCTGACATACAATTAAAAGTTAGTAGGTCAGAACTAGTGTTACAAAATGCCATTTCAGGTTTTTAACTGGTGGTCTAACAGGAGCGCACAGGATAACTAACATCTTTCTAGCATTTACCTTTTTACTTTACATATATGTGTGAAAATCACTGTTTTCAATCTCAAACAGCAGTACACACAAAATCATGCACCCAAGGTCCTATGATGGAGGTTTGGCCAAAGATGAGCAGAGAAAAGAGCTCTAAATCAGTACAACTCATCATCGATTTAAACACAATGCTAATCACCTTTTCTATGGCGTTTTCAATGTTAGTTAAGCTCTATGCTAAATGTTGATCAGCAGCCTGCGACTTATAGGATTTTTTTGGTATATGCAATTAACCTCTCTTTATTAGGCATGAAAACATACAAATCAGTGTTAATTTATGTAAAATAAGCCATAGTCGTTTAAGTTTCAAAATAATCAAAATGCACTGATTTGTTTTATAATCGTAATGCATTCAAGATTCACACCCCTAACCCTTACCCCTCAACACAGATCCTTTGGACTTCTGAAAGATGACTGAACAGAAAAAGCCCCAACTTGCAAAATTAGGAAAGGCATATTTGTGTGTACAGTCGAAAAATGGTCAAACAATTGTCAATAACTTTCAACTGTATGTTGGCTTGAAATGCTTATTTCTACTATTTTTGGTCATGTATGCAGTGTTTACTCCTTGTACTACTCCTCCTAGTGCTAATTATGTAGTGTCTTTTTCTCAATAGCAACTAGGGATGGGCATATTCTGTGAGTTTTGAGTCGCACATCTGTGTTGAACATGAAAAAACCAATGCCACAAATAACCCAACATCCTGTTGAATGCCTCAAATAGCATCTGTAATTATGCCTTTAAAAGGTGTGCAGAACATGTCTTGGCATTTTCATTCTGCTATTTCATGTCTGCATGTTTGCAAGAGTACAGATACCTACATAAGCTGGTGGTTTTCAAGCAGCAACTCGCTGAGGTTAACCGATTCGCCCCCTGGGTGGATAAACTGAAATCCCTATTGGCCGACACGCTTTTACTCTCTGTTTCTTTATCTGCCATTCCCAAACACCCTTTCTCTTCATTATACATCTTCTCTTTCTCCATGTCCAAGCCATTTCCTCTCTAAGCCTCCACCACATTTTTCCTTATGCTCCATACACAAAGAATATTTTTCTTTAATCATTCCTCTGCTTCTTGTTATCAACGATTTCACAGCTGGATGACAACACTTGTTCCTCTGCTCACCTGGTGTTTAGAATAAGTACCTTATTGACATTTTCTTTCTGCTGCCAGAGTTCTGATTGTCCTCCTGATGTCATAATTACATTGTATCCTTAGTGCCACTTCAGGAGAGCCATAAATATCTCAGCAAAGTCATCCGCCATTCAGTTCTGACGATGAGACTCTCAGCAACTCACTCACCTGCCTAGCATGCTGCTAGCATGTTTATAAGTGAGATCTAACTGTGTTTTAACAGAAAGACGCTATATTTACAGCCTTGTGTTCAATTTTTAGTACCAAATAAATATCATGGAAACAGGTGAAAACACATAGGCCAGGTTTCACCAAAATATAAAATAAAAACAGCCTGTTGGCACCAAATTAAATTAAATTTGAATTTCAAATATAATCTCAATAATTGTGATTAAATTTGAATTTCAGCCTTGATCTTAAATATGACCTTAAATAAAAATGTTAGAAAACTGCTCATCACAAATTGGCTTACATTTGTTTTTTTTTTATATAGTAATATTGTGAAACCACAGTATTTTTGCTCAAAAATATCACATTGTCAGAAATATATACCATATCAGCCCATGCCTAACTAAGAATAAGGAATAAGGACTTTGTCCTGCTTCTCTCTCAGCTTCTTTCTTATTTAGCATGGATGTTTAACCCAATTTAAAATCAGGTAAGTCTCACTTTGCTGAAACAAGATTACCACCAAGAACGCAAGTGAGATGCACTTATTTATTATAAAATGATCTCCGGTAAACTTCCTTAATTGTTCCATCCTAGGATAGTATCAAGTGTACAGGATGCTTTTCACTGCTGTTTTTTATGTGCTTAATAGCACACAAAAAAATATGAGTGAACACAGAGAAAAGAAACAGCTTTTTGTTGATTTTCTGTTGATTAAAAGCAGCAAAGGAGCTCAGCTAGAGACAGAAACTTGAAGGGAGTGTGATGAGAGAGAAAAGTAGCAATGAAGGACAAAGAAAAAGAGAAAAAGGGACCACGTGAAGAGAAACACCACAGGACTGCTTTCTGTCAAATACAATAAAGATTAAACAAAGCTGTCAGAAGTGGGAGAAGCCTCAGGAGTTGTTTTTCATACTGAGCAGATTCACTTGTCTTTCAAATATTCAGGAACCACAAGGTTTTCAGAAGGATGTCGACAGAAGATCACATCACACTCTCCATGAAAGGAAATATAACTTTTTCCACTGTTCAGAAAACCCACTATGACCAGCATTGCCATTTAACACTCATGGAACACAAACCCAGAGTCCGAGTTTTCAATAGGTTGCTGCTTCAGGGGCTGCAAGAATGGGCACAGCTCATATTTTCTTCGTGGCATCTCACATGCAGACCCTGAAACTGGTGGCAAAACCTCACAGACAAAGAAAGAGGAGCCTGGTGAGTGGCTAATCCTGCTGTCCATTTATACATTTTAAACATGTCCTTTTCTATTTTCTTCTGTCTGTTTAGCAAAGGGACCTAAATTTTGAAACTGAAATCAGGATCACAGGCCCTCCTTTGGCAAAAAGGTCTGTTAAACTACTGAAGGTAGTGTCTTTGTTTTCCAGTGTAAGTTCTAAAACCACTGAGGTTGTAATCACTGAGTAAGTTTTTGGTGTGGCATGGCTTAATAAACTTCCTATTTCATAGTTTGCAGACTTAAAGTCCACTAAAACAAGTCAATGAGTTCAGGCTATAGAATTTATAAAATGCAAATTGGAGATGTTTTACACAAAACATTCAGCCTAAATAACTTTTTTTTTTTTTTTTAAACCTCTTTATCATCAACTGCCTTGTGTCTGTGTGGGGGTACCAGTGGTCTCATGAAGCAGGGTGTGGATTTACAGCTAATCAAAGTTAGCAAATTTTTAAATTGCTGTAACTCATTTTACATTTATTGAACTAAAATTGAATGTGGTAAAAGCTGAAAGTCTGCCCCAGCACGTACTTGAACTCTAAAAGATCTCACAAAATATATAGTATTTAAAAGTTTAGCATGCAAGGAATGCTGGTTTCAAATAATGATTGTTTTTCAGACTTGCTACCGTTCAGTCTAAGCACAGAAATGTCAGAACATTATTAATTGCCTGCAAGACTATTTTATTCTAATAAAGCTAACGGTTAGAGAGTTTTATGTAGACTTAAAACTGATGTTTAAACCTGGACAAAGACAAGACTTATTAACCTGCTTTATGAAATTCTATCCAAGTATTTTTTTTTTATTATTTCAAAGTGTTAACTTAAAATAAACATCTAAATTTGTCCACAATCTCCCCATATAACTGATCTGTTTGACTCCAAAGCCATTTAAAGAAACTGCCTCTTTGTATTGCTATGTGCTTTTTGCACAGACATCTAGAAAATATCAATTCACCAACAGTCTTGTCTATATTTAGTACTCGAGTATCCATTGAGAGAAACTGCTCTGACAGAGATAGATGTCTGCTGTTATGTCTGTTCCTCTGGGTACCAGGCGGGAGGTAAAACCTAATCTCTTACATCTTAACTGTACAGCAGTCAGTTCTGGTGATTACCCACTGAGGGAGGATCATGCCCACTTTGCTAAACATTTTAGTGCACTCAAACCCCCTTCAGAGGTTCAGCCGAGACACAGCAGGTCAAGAGTTGCTGCATTTGAGGCAGAAGTAGGAAGAAAAAAAAAGCAAGTCCGGATATAAATAAGGCGATTTAGCTTTTAATAGCTGATTAGTTGACTCTTCATTCACTGGAGAAGCAAACAGGAAGGAATCATTAAAAAGCTCCAAAAAAGAAAGTGAATCTTTTGATGACTGATCCAAAGTAAATTAACTTGAGTTGCCAGAGTTGTATGAGAGGATTTGTTACACATTGTTGTGAATCAGTAAAAATAGTTATCATAACAAGAAACAAACTTTCGGAAAATTAAAAACTAGTACTCTTTAAAGGAATGCTTGTAACCCGCAGCTTTGCATGCTAACATTTTAAATAAAGATCTCCCACGATCTGTTAGAGCTCAGTGTTTGTGTTGAGGATGACCCTCAGCTTCTACTACCGCAAATTTTATCTCAATATTTGTAAAAAAAAAAAAAAAACTGACACAATTATAACAATTTTTGTGTTCACTAAGGATAAGCTGTAACACCCTTTCTGAATCAGATTGATCCCAATGTTAATCAGTTGTAGATGCACAACCAAAGATCACTTTCTAGGAGTTTCATTGAAATGAGACATTTTGCTAACAGACAAGCAGAGATGACTAACAGTTAATGTCAAAGTTTCAAACAAAGATCTTGTGCAATCTGTAAGCACTCAAAGTATGTGATGGGGTTGTCTCTCAGCTACTAACACACCAAATTTTAGCTCATTCTGTTCAGGATTTACTAAACTATAGCCATTTTTCTGTTTGCTAAGGTTGATTAGCCGTGGCAGCCATCTTGAATCAAGTTGACTCTAAATGTTAATCCGTTGTAGATGTGCATCCAATGATTACTTTCCAAGAGTTTCGTTACAAAACATCTATTGGTTCATAAGACTTTTTGCAAACAGACAGACAAATGAATGCACAGATACAGGCAATTATATTATCTCCTGCTTTACATGGTGGCTGGCAATAATAAATCACACACAACTGTAGGGGACAAGAAAAAAAGAGAGAAAGAAATCACATCTTATTTCTAGAGATATGTGCAATAATTTATCATGTCTGGGAAAAGGTCAGTCAGTCATACGAGTTTACAATCTGCCGGTTCAGACTAGAAATATCTAATGAGCTACCTCTTTTAATCTTTGCCTGGTCAGACAAGTTAATTCTGTCTTTCCAGATGTGCATCAAATCTTCTTTAAAACAGACAAAAAAAAAACATCTTGAGTAAGATTATAAACCTTTCTGCACCTTAAAGGAAGGTTTTTCAGCTTTTAAAGCTTTCATTCACTTTTCCTTTTTAACATTTGGAAACTGAAAAGAAAAGAAAAACAGAAATAGACAGCCTGATACGAGTACCTGCTCGTGGTTCCACAGTTCGATTGGCATTTTGGTCCATGAATACAAATCTTCCCCCAGTGAAGTCTGAGCCATAGTCGGACAGGTAGAGGAGAGAGGTGTAGTCAAACGATCCATAAGTCACCTGGCAGAGTGTGAGAGGAAAAACCACATGAGTGATGAACTGAAGTCACCCAGGAAGCTCTGACAGGCTTTGTTACAAAACCAAGCTGGACTGTAGGAGCAGAAAGCATCAACTCTATGAACAACATGGACTTCAGTCACAGGCATGGAATGGTTTGTGGACCACTGCTTTGAATCCTTAAATTTGTCATTCTGGCTGTCTCCATTTTGTTTTGATAAAATCTGAGAATCAAAGGTTAACTGTAAACCAAAGACATTATGCACATCCATGTACGTCCACAACTGAATAACTAGTAGATATCACAAAGCAGTTTAATCAATATACTGTATATTCTCTGCTGTACAGTCCTAAATTCCAACAGATTTTAGAAAATCTGTTGTCAGTAATGTTGTACTGATTAGTACATAAAAATTAGTTAACATTTTACTGCAGATTAAGGGCCTTTGAAGAAATGCATAACGCCTTATCAACACAACACACAAATTTGTTTTTTGCCAGATTTTACCTACGAGTCCCAGTTGGACAAAGTCAGCACTAGTTGGGGACAGTCAGCATGGTTAGCTGGCACAAACAGCATGTACTCAAACTCAGTCACAGTCAAGCATGTTTGCATTTCTGGAGCCAAATCTGGACGCAGTCAGGTACTGCACTGATTTCTGGCCCAGCTACAAACATATGTTGCCAACAGCCAATGAAAAAGAAAGTGATGGAGACAGGAAATGGCGTCAGAGGAATAGACAGTTGCACACATAACAGCAGCAGAGACAACTGTTGCCCATGTTTGTTTACCCTTTATAATGCTGCCCTTGCAAGAGTTTGATGCATTCAGTTTGCTTTAGTTGGTTCCACAAATCTTGTAGTCTGTGATTCCTCATCAGGCACAGTTGTTTAACCCTCCCGTGGCCTTTGGGTCAAATGGACCCGGAATTACAAGGCCTTCTCTCTCTCTCTTCAGTTACAAGGGCTTCAGGAGGGTAAGTGTGCGATCCCAGTCTTACATTCGTCATACAAAAATCTGCTAAAAACCAGTCTGTTAGTGTGTACTCTATGTTTTTTGTGTAGAGTGTTGCCAACTTTAGTCTAATATCTTTTGATGAGAAGGGACAAAGTTATAGTTATTTTGGTCAAACCTTGAAAATAATGTCATTCGTGATCTCGTGCAACACGGCAATATCTTGTGAGATGTGTTAGTGCTCCAAGTATGTGCTGAGGATGACTCTCAGCTACATCCACACCTTGAATTCGGTTGACCTCAATAGTTAACGAGTTATAGATGTGCATTCAAGGATTACTTTTGGAGAGTTTCATTAAAATTCGTCCAGTTGATCATGAGATATTTAGCTAACACAAGGACAGTGTTGACTAAGAATTAATGCCAAAGTTTTAAGCAAAGATGTCACGCAATGTGTAACACTCAAGAGTATGTATTAGCGATGCTCAGCTACTACCATTTCAAATTTTACCTCAATATCTGTTAAATTCATCAAGTTACAGCCATTTTTGCATTTGCTAAGACCGATTAGCTGTAGCGGCCATCTTGAATTGGGCTAACTCCAAAAGTTATTAAGTTGTAGATGTACATCCAGTTATAACAGAGAGTTTCAATAAAATACACCCAGGGGTTCAAGAAAATTTTTTTTAACAGACAAACAGGGTTGACTCTAGAAGTTAATGCTAAAGTTTTAAGCAAATGATGCACAATGTGTAGACCTGAAAGTATGTGTTGGGGATGACACCCAGCTACTACCATGCCAAAATTTAGATCAGTATTTGTAAAGATTAATGAGTTACAGCCATTTTTATGTTTCCTAATGTCGGCTGGCTATGGCAAGCATATTGAACTGGGTTGACTCCAAATGTTTATCACTTGTAGATCTACAGCCAATGATTACTTTGTTAGAGTTTCATTAAAATTTGTCCAGTGACTCGAGATATTTTGGTAGCAGACAAACACACACTCAGGTAAAAACATTGTCTGCCTTCGCCTATTTGTTGGTGGGCAATAAAAATAAAAACCCTTCTAAAATCTAAAATACATATCCTTGTATAAAATACAAAAGACATACACACAGGCAACCACATTTGTTTTAATAAACACTACATGGAATTTTTGGGAAGTTAAATGTGTAAATAAAATACCTGTTTTCATTCCCTTTTTTCGGTTTTAATTTACAATATACTGCCAAAAGTATTCACTCGTCTCCCTTCACAAACATATGAACTTGACTGACATCCCATTCTTAATCCACAGGGTTTAATATGATGTTGGTTCACACTTTGCAGCTATAACAGCTTCAACTCTTCTGGGAAGGCTGTCCACAGGTTTAGGAGTGTTTGTGGGAATTTTGAACCATTCTTTCAGAAGCTCATCTGTGAGGTCAGACACTGATGTTGGACAGAAGTCCTGGCTCTCAGTCTCTGCTTTAATTCATCCCAAAGGTGTTCTGTCAGGTTGAGGTCAGGACTCTGTGCAGGTCAGTCAAGGTCTTCCATACCAAACTCCATCATCCATGTCTTTATGAACCTTGCTTTGTGCTCTGGTGCTCAGTCATGTTGGAACAGGAAGGGGCCGTCCCCAAACTGTTCCCACTAAGTTGGGAGCATGAATTTGTCTAAAATGTCTTGCTATACTGAAGCAAGGAAATGTAATGACTGGACTTATTGCACAGGTGGCATCCTATCACTGCACCACCCTAGAATTCTTTCACAAATGTTTGTAGAACCAGTCTGCATGCCTAGGTGCTTGATTTTATACACCTGTGACCATGGAAGGAATTGAAACACCTGAATTCCATGATTTGGATGGGTGAGTGGATACGGTTGGCAATATAGTGTATATTCAGAAAACATTCAGGGCTATCAGCCTGGATGCTCAGGCCTAACAATGTCTTTGCACATATCCCACAATCTACGGCTTTGTTATACTGCACTAACTTAGCTACATGGTTGTTGCCACTGTGTGAGCAGCTCTTGTTAAAAAGCAGCAACGCCGTGTCTTTGCTTCTCTCCTGAGATTTCGCACCGCTGACTCGCCATCTCCCTCATCAAACCTTTGGGATTAATTAAACATTGGAAAGTGCAGATTTTAAAAAGAAGGAATGAGGACTGACAAACCAACGTGAACCAAAACGCTACATGAGTGGCTTGTGGAAGAGCCTTGTGATGCAGCTAAAACTCAATCAAGCAAAGTGAATTGTTGCCCGCCTGTGTTGCACAACCCACAGGAGCACTAACAAAAATTGCTCAGATCCACGGAAGCCCAGAACTCTACAGAAAAAGGAAAAGGGCCTTAATGAAACACGAAAGAATATATTGAACTCCTTTTAAGTACTTTGTCATTTTAGAGTCTCACTTGGTAGCTTTTATATGAGCATCCGTCAAAGAAACAGCAAAGTGTTTTGCTGAGACTTTACTGAAACCCTGAGATTGATTCAAACCAGCCAGATTCTCAAGCATTCAAAAGTATTTCAAATGGAAATGCATATCGCTTTCATGTGTTCCAAATTACGAATATGAATCAGTCTAAAAGCCAGGTTCGTTGGCGGTCTCAGCTCCTCATTACCAGCAACAGATTTTTAGTGAGAAAATGAAAACTTTATCATCTCCCCTGACTCACTCATTTTGCATTTATGTATAAACAAGGAAGCTCTGAAAAGGAGTCCTGAAAAAAAAAAAAGGTTGACAGCAGCTGTTTTGGAGGGATGACTCAATAAATGAAAAACAAAATGTAGATTAAAAATAAAGTTATATGAGAAATCTCAAACATTTTGAATACAGAATTCAATTTAACCCTGTCTGTCAGTGGCAGGCGGTAATATTTTTGCCCGTGTGTGTTTTTTTGTTTGTTCGGAAAATATGTCACAAACCTCTGGACAGATTTTACTGAAACTGAAAGTTTTCTTTTTATCTGTAATCATCTACAACTGGTTAACCTTTGATGTCAGCTCAATTCAAGATGGCCACTACAGCCAACTGACCTTAGTGAACACAAAAAAAGACTAACTCAAGTCAATTTTATAGATATTGACTGGGAAGATAAATTGTTTCGATGCGCAACTGAATGTATACAATTGTTCATACATTGCACATTTTGGCTATTTTTGTTTAATGAATAAATAAAAATAAAAAAATTAATAAATACATTGTAATATTATATGTGGCGTTGTTCATCTGAGGTTGAAATAAACCATTCTTAGAACCTGGTATGAAGTAGACAACTTCTTGTAATTGTGGACTTAAAAAAAAAAAAAAACCTTAGAACTGAACTACTTTTAGCTTTGGTTTGCTATTTTTAGTATTTAGCTACAGTTTAGCTCATTTTAACTTTTAGCTATTGTTTAGTTAATTTTAGCTTCCGTTTTGCTCGTTTTAAATTGAACAATTTAGCTTCAGCTTCAACAAATTTCAGCAAAGTCATTCAGAATTCAAACTGCATTTTGACAGAAAAAGACAATTTCTCATTTTAGATGTGTTCAATGTTTTATTAAAGGAATAACAAAGACTATTATGCAGCCACGATTAGGACTGGTTCTCAGTTAGTGAAAAACTTTACTTCAACAGAAAATTTGAAATGTAAATACAATAAGTAACCTCAATGTTCTTCCATCCATCTTCTACCACTTATTTGTGGTTTAGTTGCAGGTCCAGGAGGAAAACCCAGACCTCCCTCTCCCCAGCAACACTCTCCAGCTCCTCCTGGAGGATCCCAAGGCATTCCCAGGCCAGAGACGATACATAATCCCTCCAGCGAGATCTGGGTCTGCCCGAGGTCTCTTCCCAGCAGGACATGGCCAAAAAACCTCCAAAGAGAGGCGTCCAGGAGGCATCTTAATCAGATGCCCGAACAACCTCAACTGACTTGTTTTAATAGGGAGGAGCAGGGGCTCTACTTCAAGCTCCCCCAGGATGAGGGAGCTCCAAACCAAATCTCTAAGCCTGAGCCCAACCACCCTACGTACAAATGTCATTTCAGCTACTTGAATCCGGGATCACATCGGTTTAGTCATGATCCACACCTCATGACCCATAGGTGAGGGTCAGGATGTAGACAGACCAGTAAATCGAGAGTTTTGCTTTTAAACTCAACTCTTTCTTCACCACAAAAGATGCAGCAATGCTCTCATTACTGCAAATGAGGCCCTGCTCTGTCAATCCATCTGCTCCATACCACCATCACTCATGAACAAGACTCGTAAACTACTTGAACTCCGCTAGAGGCAAAGACTCATCCTCAACCCGGAGGGAACATTCTACCTTTTTCTGGTTGAGAACCATGACCCCAGACTAATGGCCCTTTTCCACTGGCACCTGTACAGTGCAGCTCAACTTGGCTCAACTCTGTTCAACAAGGTTCGGGTGGTTTTCCATTACACAGTAACAGCTCTAGTGGGTGGGTTCATCGTAAATTTGGGCAGTTCCAGTCCAAAAATTGACACCACAATCCTCACCAGCTGGTGGTGGTAATGATCCATTAAGCTGCTTGCCAGCCAACATTAAACAGGTAGTAGAAAAGAAGACCCTGAAAAGACAGCAAGACACAACAAGGTAGGACATGGTAGCGATGTTGAACATTCTGCTGAGTCTGTGGCTTTTTGTCAAATTGAAAAAAGAAGAGACCCGGAAAAGGCTGCGGGCAGCAAGGTCGCTGGAGAAGTACAGGAGAGTGACTCCCATTCCCAGTGACTCCACCCCCTAACCAATCCGTCACCAACAGTCTTCTGACATTGCGTTTTCCGGCCAGCACGGTACACTTGGAACCACAGCGAAGTACGTTCTAAAAAGGGGCTGGTTACATGAATCCTTGCTAGTGGAAAAGCCTTGGAAACGTGGAGAGCCAAGTTGAACCGTGCTGTGGAGGCACCAGTGGAAAAGGGCCATTAGAGGAGCTGACTCTAAGTCTAAGTGTCTACGCCTTAGTGTCAGCTGTAATTTAGTTTCATTACACTGCCAGGTCTACCCTTGACATGAATAAGATAAAACTCTTTCTACACTGTCACACTTCAACTGCTGCTTTGGACACAGAATAAGCTATATGGTCGATGGTAAGAAAATCTACCACCAGAGCCATCAGAAGGCTATTTATATGTAAATGAAGGTTGGGTTAGCCAACTGGCCCCAGAACGGTGGCCTAGACAGAAGGGGAAGTGAAGTGGCTCTTCTCTGATTTGTTCTTTCCTGCTGTCAAGAGCCACTGGGAAAAGAAGTAGAGGCTGATATTTATATGGTTGTGATATCAGAGGACATAAAAGATGAAGTAAAATCAAAGTAATAATTGTTAAATAATGCTACAAAAATAGTACAGACCCTTTTCAGCTTTATTTATTTAGCAGGATGGCCGGTTGATGCAAACAGTTTTGTAAACATGCAGTATTTAACAACAGGCAGTAATAGTCTCAATTTATGGATCTTGCAGCTGCTACAGATGCTCTCACTCACACTGAAATCTACGCTATGCAGAAAATTGATCCCATTTAGGCTCGGAAACACTGCTCACATTCAAACATCCACGAACCAATCATCAGAATAAATTTGGAGGCAAAATGGAGAAAGATAAAGTTGCAACTTTCTGTGCCACAGCAGGAGAGAGAGACAGATGGTAATCACACAAAATGTACACATTCCTACAAGGAAGATGGGTAATTAGGAGAGATAAGTGTGGGTGTATTACAGGTGTGTGGAGGTCTATAACAAGCTTTTCTCACAGCAGACCATTTGAGTTGTCAGCCACAGATATAATTAATGATGTTAAAAATCGTTGCATCCCATTTTGGTATCTCTTCGAGATACCTGGTTGTGTGTATGTCTGCCCACTGCTAATGGCCCACTGGGACACACAAACAGAACAGAGACATTATTAATATTATTAGTGGAGCCTGCCTCGAGAAATCAAAATATTTATTGGGAGCACCGTCTGGTGCACGATTCAGTCCTGAACTGCTACAATGGATGTTTATTACACTTATCTTGTGATAAAATTTATTTAAACAGATATCGTGGCTCATTTGTTTTAAGAAGGATAATTTCACAAGGAGACCAGGTGCTTCTTGTTGTGCAGCCGGAATCAGATTCAGCCTGTCAGAGTTTATCTAGCAGTAATAACCAGCTTGCAGAACATCATATTGGAAGCCATACTTCAGCTAATGGCTTTCTTTTCCTTTCTGTAGTCCACGTTGTTTTCTTTGCATCTATGCATCGTAATTTTAGACTGACTGGTTATTTTTACAAATGCTCATCATTTTTAGTGTCTGGAAAATTTGGTGAAAAGAAAATAATGATTTGTTTGTTTTCTCAGACCATGTATTAAGAAAATGTTACCTATAGAGCAGACACAGGACTGAGCTGTTTGTAATAAATTTTAGATTCAGGGCATAAGCCTCAAAACATATTAAAAATGTATAAAAAAGTGTGCAGAGCAAGCCTGGATCTAACAAAGTCCAGCTGTACTCTGAAGCCACAAGCTTCATGCATCACATTTTGTTCAATATCTCTACAGGATGTGAGCACATGATCACTTTATTAGAAGTGAGTGGGAGTGGGGAGGTTCTAATAAAAGGAGTGCATATTTATAGGTAAATAAGTCTAAATATCACATACAAAACCTTTCAGGCTGATTTAATAATTTTTTTTTTTGGGTTTGATTTAGTTTTTCAATTTTACTTTCAGTTTCTTGCATTAATTTTTGTGTTTATTCTATATTTTATCAGATGAATCATCTCTGGTAGAGATGGTGGCATAAATACAAACAGAGAACCATCTTACAAAAATCTGAATGCAAGAGAAAAAGACATCAGTAAAAGACAAATTTACATACAAATCCAAATAAAATGAACTCAAGCATGGGTTAAAACACGAAAGAATAAAACTATACTAGATCAGATCAGTATATTCCACAACCTTTTAAAAAGTAAAAGATACAATTACAAGTTTCCTCTAGTGCAGTTTTTAAAAGTCCTTTGAAAAATGTGAATAGAGGGAAGTGTCTGAAAGCTGATGGTATTCTGACGATTAGTCCAGAGTGGAGAAGCATAAAAGGAAAAAGCGGTTTTACCAAAATTCAGACGCATCCTGAATTTTTGAAGAGAACCAAGTAGAGTAACATTCAGTACGATTTGATAGAGGTTTGAAATATAAGTAAGTAGATGTTTTGTTAGTACCTAATAATACGTTTACAGTAAACATCAACATGTGCATTTATCTTCTCTGTTTTGTGGCTTTATTTTTGTCTTTATTTACCACATTTTCTGTTTTGTTGTGAAAATCTTTATTATCATGTTGCTCGCCACCTGTTCTTCATTCGTCATGAAGAAGTGACTGTTTTTTATGTTAGCAGTTTCTTGTCATTTCCATTTAATTTGTGTGCTTATCATCTTAATTATGCAGCATTATGATTGGCTCTACAGTATGTCTACAACTGATAAACTTTTTAGGTCACTTTAGTTCAAGCAGCTTTAGCAAACACAAAAGTGGTCATAACTCAATCAATTTTACAGATTTTGTTCTAAAACCTGGTGTGATAATAACTGAGCATCATCCCCAACAAATACTCCAGAGCACTACACTCTGCAATAAAACTTAGACCTTTTACAGCTATGACGTTGTCATTTCTCAGCATAAGATGATCTCAGTCTAAAACTCTGGCATAATATGCAGTGGAGGATAAGCGTTCCTTCAAGGATTGCTAGGCCTTTAACTTGTGATTGCTATAATAAGTTTTACATTCTTAGCTGTGCTTCTGTTGTTCTGCATTTGGGTCTTTTATTTCTTTTCATACTCCCCAGTTTACAAGAAAACTAACAAACCAATTAGGATCAAACTGACTGCTTAAACATTTAAAATATTTCAGCAAGTGGCACATCTTTAAAGTCAAAAATATTTTTTACACAATGTTCAATGTTTTGTACAAATAGTGTACTGACATGGAACTTAAGCCACTTTACTAAAATCTTCAATATATTATTAGATTTTGGATCAAACAAAGCATAATTCTTTATAAATAAAAGTGCATGCCACTAAATTGATTCTAAGAAGCTCCTCCTTAACAAAACATCTGCTGTTTATAATCACGTTACAATAATATTCATTGTTAAAACTCACACTTCTGTTGAAAAGATCTCACATTCAAAAAGAAATTCAGCTTTCCTAAATGCCAATTAAAAAAAACAGAATGATAAAGCAAAATTGGTATTACAGAAGAAAGTCTTTATGTGTTGATGAGTCACTGCTTGAGGGACACATCAGTGTTCTTTTTTCAATTTCTGCAATTTCAAAAAACAAAGAATTGCAAAACGTTTTGTAGGATTATCAAGGTTTCAAACTTCTGATCATCCTGAGCTGCCATTCTCTGAGCCTCACAGGAGTAAACACTCATAATCATTGACCTGAATCCACCCTGGCACAACAAAGGCACTTCCTCTGCTTGCTTGTTCAGACTGCTCTATTGATCCGTACAAACAACCCATCCAGAGTGTGTTGCAGTCATTCAACACATCTCTCTTCTTCTGTTAGTTCCAAGTTACCTCTATCAACAGATCCATTCTGTGTGCTGCAACACAAACACTCGGTGGAGTTCAATGAGCGGAGCTGTAACAAGTCGCTGTTTGTTCAAACACAAGGTGGGGAGAAGTACAGCAGAGGAGGAGGGAGGGAGAGAAGGAGGCACTGATGATAAATCACCAGCGAGGACTATGTGACGCTGACAGTATTACATCCTTGGACTGTTCCTCAGTAGGCAAGGTTAGGCTGTCTATTGGTGGGCTGTAGCTCCCTCTGAGCCTGCAGAAAGGGCAAAATTAGGCAATTACAGGCAAATAAATCTTATATCCCCTGACAGGAGCTTTCAGAGTCTGAGTGTAAAATGGTGTTAGGATTCAGATGGAGTGCCTCTGTGCAGCAGGACTTAGTGGGCAGAGTACATCATGCACATCTACGAAGAAAGGTCCTTTTTGTACAAAGGCCGGGTGGGACAAATTCTGTATGCTGCAGACCAATAAAAATATAACAGAGTTTCAATTGGGAAAGGACATGGGAGCCTAATACAATTTTTGACCACAGATAGTGGATTCTGTGGTTCAATGTTGCAAATATTTGTATGTGTTTGGTATATGTGGTGGGATTCACATGTCTGCACAGCAGCTTTTGGTTTTCAGGATGCATTTCTTGCCAGTCAAATGATAGTTTAGCATCAAACTGAGTAAAACTATTCAGGAACAATGGAACAGAAATAAACTGACTACATTGCTATCTTGTAGTTTTAGTCCTATCAGCTCAGTTCACATTCCCTCCACTAACCTGGGGTTTATTTCTACAAGTAGAAGACTTTAAACAATCACATTCACTGAAACACCGGTGAACATATCAGTCGAGGTTCAGCATTTTGGCACCAAGGTCTTCAATATGCAGACTGGAAGTCCTGACAATCAGGAATTTACCTGTTCACACTTCTTGAGCCACAGCTGCCTTTTCAGAAAAATGCTTAAGTAACAGCACTTCAATTAAAACTAATTAAAAATAGTAAATATTTTCATGAAAAAGTTCAAAACATTACCATTTGCGACAACACATGATTAAGTCTTTAAAGTTTATGTGTTTTGTAATACCACTTTTATGATTCTGTGTTTAAACATCTGACTATGAATATAAATCTATTGTTCTTATATGTTTTATTTTCTTAGTGAAAAGCACATTGAGTCACTTTATGCATGAAATGCACAATAAAAATAAAATTAG
>JAOXNZ010000064.1:7862124-7877506 GCA_028566095.1 Kryptolebias brasiliensis | reverse complement strand
ACATTATATTATATTATATTTATACATTATATTATATTTATATTTATACATTATTATTATTATATTTATACATTATATATAAATGTATTATACATTTTAACAAATACATTATTGTATAATGTATTCGTTACCAGGGAGGCTTAGGAGTGTGATCCCTCTATAGTTGGAACACACTCTGTGATCCCCCTTTTTAAATAGGGGGACCACCACCCGGTCTGCCAATCCAGGGGGACTGCTCCCAATGTCCACGCAATATTGCAGAGTCGTGTCAACCAAGACAGCCCCACAACATCCAGAGCCTTAAGGAACTCCGAGCGAATCTCGTCCACCCCTGGGGCCTTGCCACGAGGAGCTTTTTAACCACCTCGGTGACCTCAGCACCAGAGATTGGAGAGCCTGACCCAAGGTACCCAGGCTCTACTTCCTCACTGGAAGATATGCTGGTGGGATTGAGGAGGTCTTTGAAGTACTCTGCCCACCGACCCACGACGTCCCGAGTTGAGGTCAGCAGCACACCATCCCCACCATAAACAGTGTTGATGGTGCACCGCTTCCCAGGTCTTACTGTCATTGCCCACGTGACCATTAAAGTCCCCCAGTAGAACAAGGAAGTCTCCATGAGGAGCGCTCTCTAGCACCCCCTCTAAGTTTTCCAAAAAGGGTAGGTATTCTGAACTGCTGTTAGGCGCATAAGCACAAACAACAGTCAGAACCCGTCCCCCCACACGAAGGTGGAGGGAGGCTACACTATCATTTATCGGGGTAAACCCCAACGTACAGGTACCAAGATGGGGGGGAACAAGTATGCCCACTCCGACCTGGCACCTCTCAACAGGGGCAATTCCAGAGTGAAAGAGTGTCCAACCCCTCTCGAGGAGACTGGTTTCAGAGCCAGAGCCAGAGCCATGCGTCGAGGTGAGTCCGACTATATCTAGCCGGACCCTCTTGACCTCGCACACTAGCTCAGGCTCCTTCCCCACCAGAGAGGTGACATTCTATGTCCCGAGAGCCATCTTCTGTAGCCAAGGACCGCCAAGGTCCCCGCCTTCGGCCACTACCCGTTTCACATTGCACCCTGGTTATATTGTGTGAAATAAATGCAATGGCTCATTTTCAATTACACTCAATCAGTTACCTGTAAAGCTTGAAATCCTCCTGCGTGAACACAGTCCTGATTTGGTCTCCAAAATACCTGCAGACACATCCCCCAGAGCATGACCACAAACCGACAGTTCCCCACAGAGACAGGAGAAAATGGAGGGAGGGGGGATGAAAAAAAAAGGTTTGGTTAGTTTAAATTGATGTCTTGCAGCCTGTTACAGAGCACAGTTACGCAGCCATGTGTGCCATCCGTCCACTGAAACGCAGCAGATTCTAAACAACTGACTGCTTCACACCAGAATGGCTTCAGTTTGACAGAAAGTCAAGGATTGGAGAGACGGAGGGTGGTGTGAACGGCGCTGTCACCGCTTCCTGATTCAGATCAGCCAGATTGTCTCTGAGGACTTTCTGTCAGCCACCTGCCCGCTGGGACAGGAGGAGAGATGGGTGATCCGAATGACGCCGGGGTTCTGCCAGCAATGATGAATGAGTCCCTCACGAGTCACAGGACTATGAGAGGACAACTCAAAGACTAAACATCAGGAAGATTGATGACTTTCTCTGCATTTTGGTGAACATGTTTCTGAAAGTGCTCCAAGTTTGGGGACACCCCTGCTGGCAGAACTGGTGCAAACATTGAGATGAACAACAGCAACAACAACAAAAAAGAGACTATGTGTGCTTCCCCACCTGTATATGTTGACAAATTGCTTTCCCATTGACAGCGCTCCAGAGTGTAAGTCCAGTATGGAGGCCTGAAGTGGACAATGAAAAACAGGAATTACTGCAAATAATAAACGAGTGAACAAACACATATGAGCAATGCTTTTTTTGGTGAAATTCCACCTCTGCCCTTTACTTGTTATTGTTCATCAAATCCTTTGGGACTCAGCACCAAAAATAAGTCATTTTCTCCAAGGTCTCCCTGATGGTTTAAGCTGATTTGCTTAAATGTATTAACACTCTGTAAACAGCTCCTTTATTAGCTGAAGACAAACCAGGCCCCAAGGCGGCAGCAGAGCATGCTGGGGACATTAACATTTCTCTGCAGCTTATTATCTGGAGTGTCTCTTTAAGCTCCAGTTATTGTACAAGTCTGCCCTCTACAGCTAGATAAACCCATTACAGTGAGGAAAAACTGCTGCAGTTCAGGTGTGTTTTGATGTTATGCAGTCATGGGAAAAAGACAAGTTCACCCTGTTTCAACTTCAGGGTTTTTTGTGTATCAGGACATAAAAATGATGTGGTCTCCGCCAGTTAAAAAAATTATTTAAAATCACACCAAGTGTACAAAAACACAAGAAATTCAACCACATCATTATTCACAACAAAAACAAAGCTAAAATAGAAAAGTTGTGAGTGAAAGTCACACTTTGCTGCTTCCATAGGATTAGATGTTCAGTATCAGCCAGGAGCTGCTGATCACACATCAGTTTCAGCACCTCTCTAAAAGCAGGAGTTCTGTCAGTATGCTGCTCTGGAGCAGACAGGTGTGTGTTAACACAATGCCAGGAAGAAAAGACATCAGCATTGACTTTTGATGGACAGCATCAGTTGCTTCTCTATCTGGGAAGGGTTACAGGGTTTTTATATTTTCCTCTACAGAGAGGATTATTCACAAGTGGAAAACACTGAAGATAGCTGGCAGTCTTCCCTGACTGGCCAATGCTCAGAGAAATGAAAAATAAACCCAAGAGTTCCATCTCAAACTCTACAGGCCTCAATTAGCAGGTTAAAGGTTACAGGAGTACAAGTATGGCTTGTTAGTAAGGGTTACAGGAGAGAATCTCTTTTCTCTCTAAAGGAACATGGCAGCATGACTTTGGTTTGTAAAGTTTCATCTGAATGAATCACAAGACTTCTGGAACAATGTCCTGTAGACAGATGAGACCAAAGCAGAGATGTTTACCTGTAATGCACAGCTCCATGTTTAAAGAAAAACAAACACAGCATATCAGCACCAAACTTGGACCAAACTGGGTCATGATGCAACAGAACAATGATCCCAAACAGCTAATCTACAAAAGAATGACTGAAAAAGAAAATAAGAGGTGTTGGAATGGTCCAGTCGATGTCCAGACCTCAATCTGATTGAAATGCTGTGGTGGGACCTGAAGAGAGCTGAGCGGAAATTAATGTCTGCAAACCTCAATGAACTGAAGCAGCGTTGGAAAGAAGAGTGGGCCAAAATTCCTCTACAACTAGAAAACCAGATTCAGAGAATCACAGCTTAAAAAATTGTGAAGCCAAACTGAACCTTGGGCTCAACAGATAAGCCACACTGGGGTGAATCCTGAAATACAGTAAATCCTTTTATTACTAGCTAGAGAGAGGTTTCAAAAAATAAATAAATTAAGAAACAATACTGTCATTTTGTCTTTCATGTCTGATTATAAAATGTGCTCTATAAAGTTCTGTATTACAGGACAAAGAACACCTTTTCACTTGAATTTACAAATTCCTGCTAATAAGTGGACATGGAGCAAATAGTTGGCTTCAAAATTTTAATCTCCACGTTTAATTTGATCCACACAGATCTACTAATTGTGCTTCAAAACAAAAACAAACGAGAAACTAACCTACCTGGTTTAGAGTCATTCGAAGTCTATTCAAGCCAACAGTCACTTGAAATGTAACAAATTAAAGTAAGAAGATACAAAAGAGGTCTTTCGAAAAAAAAAATTTTTTGTCTTGGTGTATCATACGAATTAAAAAAGACTGTTCAGGATGTATACATGCTTAATGCTTACAAATGGCCTCAGTTGAAACATATTGGCTTCAGGCACAGAGCTGCAGACCCTACAGCATTGGCCCTTTTCCACTAGGGCCTCTACAGCGCAGTTCGACTTGGCTCTCCACTGTTCCAAGGCTTTTCCACTAGCAAGGATTCGTGGAACAAGCCCCTATTTTAGAACGCACTTCGCTGTGGTTCCAAGTATACCATGCTGGCCGGAAAACGCAACCTCAGAGGACTGTCGGTCACAGATTAGTTAGGGGGTGGAGTCACTGGGAATGGGAGTCACTCTCCTGTACTTCTCCAGCGGTCTCGCTGCCCGCAGCCTTTTCCGGGTCTCTTCTTTTTTGAGTCTGACAAAAAGCCACAGACTCAGCAGAATGTTCAACATTGCAACCATGTTTTCCATTGTTGTGTTGCATATCTTTTCAGGGTCTTCTTTTCTACTATCTGTTTAATGGTGGTTGGCAAGCAGCTTTATGGAGCATTACTGCCACCAGCTGGTAAAGATTGTGGTGTCAATTTTTGGACTCTGGGACCACCCAAATCTACGATGAACCCACCCACTAGAGCTGTTACTGAAGTGTAATGGAAAACCACCCGAACTGTGTTGAAGAGAGCTGAGATGTGCTGTAGAGGCACCAGTGGAAAAGGGCCACATGTTGACTTAGGTCTTTTCATGTTTTAATTAACTAAAGGAATATGTGATGCAATTCTGACAGGAAAGTATGGAAAAATGTATCATTTACCATTTAGGTTATTCTCTAAACAACATAACAGCCTATTCTATGGTCTCTTTTGGGTAAAGAGTCCAGTGATTCGTCTTCCTTCCATTCTTGTTTGACATCTTAATATCATTTTATCCAGCAGAGCAGATCAGTGCAAAGCTTTTCAAACCATGTTCACATTGCACTAACCCCAAACTACCTGTGGTGTACAGCTTTGGTGTGGTGGGAAAGTTTTAACTCTCAAGTTCAAGGACATGTTTGGAAAGAAGGTCCACAACTTTTTAAACAGGTAAAAAACACTGGAATCTGCTCATTTAGATAAATAAATGAAATCAACAGTAATTTTACTCACTAAGATTTTTGGTTAATCTGTTCCTTGAAGTCATAATATTTAATTTCATTAAGTGATATACTCACTCCTCCCTCTGACCCAGCCAGCGCCAGCCCCCTCTCAGCCAGCCTGCAGAAAACAAAGACAACCCAAATGCAGCTGAACAGACATGAATGAAGAAACTGAGGGGAAAATAAAGTGAGACACGTTTAACACTTACCTTCGGAGGACCTGAGCCTCTTCCCTTGTCACCACGTTATCTGTGACTGCCCGGCCACATTTCTGAGGAGTGCATCCTGGGTGACACAAGCAGGGGAGAATTTTACAACAGCATCCAGTGGCTTATCTGCCTCCATCTCCCAGCATCCATGAATCTTCTCTGTGGTCTTCCTCTTTCCTCCCTGGCAGCTCTTTGTCCAATATACCCACTATCCCAAACCATACATCATAGCAGGTCTCAATACCATCCTGGACACCTTCCCTTTCGCTCCTGCAACTCTTCCAACTGCTCCCTACTCTCACTACAGATCACAAAGTCATCTGCAAACATCATATTCCATGGAGACTCCTGCCTGACCTCATCTGTCAACCAGCCCATCATCACTGCAAACAAGAAGGAGGTCAGAACCCAGCGTTTCCCCTACCATTATCAAGGGGGGCGCCCCCCCCCCGCCAACGAGATCGCCCACCCTGACACACACGCTGACACACTCAGAGTCACAAGCATATGCCTTCACACAGGTGAACAAACGCTCCTGCCAGCAGACAGAGAGCACAAAAAAACAATATGTCACAAAAACCTGCAAAGCAAGCAAGACTATCTAAACGTGCTGAAAGTAGTTCTGATGGCAGCACTTTCTCTGCTGTGAGTAGCACCAGGAGTAGCTCTCCCACTCCTGGTTCACCTAAAGAAGATCCAACTAGCCCGAGCGCTTCATGTATATGGAGGACCAAGACTGACATAAATAAATATAAAAGCAGAAAAATATAAAAGGCTCAATAAATAAATAAAAAGGCCAAATAAATTAATTAATATGCCTAAAATGCACCAGTTAATTTAAAAAAGGAGAACTTTATCCATGTTTTATAATTTAATTGACATTCTTATTTATTTTCTTAGTTTAGTTCCAACAAATTATATTTTTAAGCACATAATTGAAATTGTACTGTTTATAAAAATATATTCTTTGTTTTTCCTTTTCCTTATAGATGCATTTTTGTCTCTTTAATTTATTTATTCTTTTTACCCCCACGAGTCTTTTTATTTGCATTTGTTGTTTTTACATTTTTCCGTCTCCTCCTCTTACTTACTCTAAACACTTAATTGAATAATTTGTACTAAAAATAAATCAGTTACCAAGAGAATATGTGTTATCAGTGCTGCTGAAGTGGGAGTTGAATTCAGAAGGTGTCTCGGTTATTTAAACACATGAATGGTAACACCAAGTTATGTATTTATAAAGCGCTAACCAGGTGGTGTAAAGCTACAAAAATACAAAACCTACTGATGGCTGCAGGTTTCATTTCCAGGTAGTGCACAATCTGATGGATATCTATTCAGCTTTATCCTTCAGTTTAATAGTCCCCACATATCATGCTCCATTCATTTAGAAGATGCACTCCCCATACATTAGTAAAACTTCAAGTGATTCTGTATTTAAGTACAATTGGTCTTTTGTGCCATTTAGTAGATTAAGGCTGTATTCACACCTGATAGTCCGGTAGACTCGGTTCGATTGGGAACCAAAATTGCAACATTTGTTACATTTTCAGCTGGTGCGGTTCAAATTCACGCTGCATTGAGTCAATCGAGCCAAACCCTTTGAGCAACTTGTTCCCCCCCTCGCCTGTGGTGGCGCTGCACCAAGAACTACCAAAGGAAACAACACAAAAACCTCTGAAGAAGACACTGAGAGCAACTTCCTTCTTCTGGAAAAGTAAACAAAAATGGAGTGGCGTCAAATTTTAGCGGTTTTAGGACTTCTGTTTTGTATGTGGTACATGTGCCAAACAAACATTTTACCTCCTCTTCACTCCACGTCTGACCACGAGCCATTTCTTCCGGTAGTGGTAGAAACACGCATTTGTTTTGGTTGTATTTACCCAGAAGGCCCTGTGCTATAGTCCGCTTCCTGCTTTTGGAGCGGTCTCCTGTCCGCTTGCATTCACATATGCATTCGAACCGCGCCAGAGTTCACTTCAACCAAACCGAGACCTGGGTTTTCAGGCCGACCAGAGTTCGCACTTTTGGTCCGCATCAGAGTTCGACTGCGCATTCACACCTGTCAAACAAACCAGACTTTCTAGGCAAACAAACTAGAGTTCAATTAAAGCGGACTAAACAGGGCTGGTGTAAATGCACCCTAAATGTCATTTATTTCTCTTTAATTTAACTTGTCTAAATGTCATCCTCCTCCCATCCTCACCATGTTACGGCGCACTGAGACTGGATCCTCACCTGGATAGCGTTTGTAGTTGTCGTAGTCTTCGGAGCACGGGACGCTGTAGACTCTAGGCTGAGGAGAAATCAGTTCCCTCTGGCTGGCCAGAGTTTCCGTGATGTCGCTGTCCACAGAGGTCAGCCACAAGGTCGCTACACAGGCAAACAACGCAACAAGCAGCAGGACCAACAGGCCACGAGTCCCCCACCACGACGACCCCTGCCTCAGGGCGTTACCTCTGAACAAGACAGAAAAGGCTGGGATGATCAAATGAACCACACTGACTCGAACTGTCTGGTTTATGTGAAAACAGCATCTGATCTTATTTCTAAAGCCGTTGCAAAGGCTGTGATACTCAGCTGGGAGCACTCGGGCTGCACAACAAGCTGTGGGCTTGGAGCCATTTCCACTTTAAGAAAACCAAAAGAACCATGTCTCTATATCTGTGTTTAGACGTGCATTGAAACATGAAAACAAAATTGCCAGAAAAACTGACAGATATTCCATACAGCCTATTTATTGGTATTAATAATGCAATGCATCTGGATGAGAGCAGCAGCACAGTTGTATTAATTTGTTACGTAAAAATGTGAGGACGCAGTGATGATCAATTAAGTCCTGCTGAGTCAAAAAATAAATAAATGCATATGTCTGAATAGCAACAGATATTTAGTCATGACTATCACTAATCACTTGTAGTATGAAAACAGTGTTTATGTCATGATTTAATTTATATGCACTTGGTAAATTTCAGCTGCTGCATGTTGCGGCCGGTTAACGTAGTGAACATTTGTGCCGTTGTGCTCACACCTGCTGAACTTGATGGGTGTTTGTGTGCCAGTCAGTATCAAATTGGGGGTATTTGTTTTGTGAATATGATGCGGAGGCGGAGCACATACTAGTTGCAACCGAAGTGCTAAATATAGCACAGGTAACACACATCCTTAGAAAATCCGCACCTAAATTTCTTTGAACACAGGTTTGGTTGTCCTTATTTGGTAATCTCACCATCCTGTTCTGCCAGGGCACCGCTCCCAGATTTCTTTATTGTCATACATACATAGCTGTTGGGACATTGTTGGAAAACATTTGCATGAACTGTGCATAACCACTGAGCGAAAGTTGCAATGTTGTTGCAGGAAAGTCACCAGACATTTGCACAAACACGTATGCAAAATTGTTGTATGTATAAATTCAGTGAGACTGCGACTGAAAAATTGTGCATTTTCTCACAATTCTGAGTCTCCAACAGTCAAAGCCCTGTGAGATACTGGCTTAACACCAGAAGAACATTTCGCAACTTCTGCAATATGCAGGTGTCCTGGTTTAGGCCTAAGACTTGGTTTAGCCTAAGATTTACATAACACTATGTAATTGTGTGCAGGGGAGTAGGCAGAACTTAAAGGCCCAGTCTCTGGTTCCAAAAATACAACAAGGCAACTTCTGTAAACTGTAAACCTGCTGGCCTCAATTCCCAACAACTGAAGGCAGGACACTTGGTCTATCAGTACAACTTTTGAACAAGGTCAGTAGGACACATTGAAGTATAAAGTATGTTACTGTACCAACTAAATGTCCACTGTACTTGGCACAAGCTGGCAAAGTTGCACAAACTGAATAAAATCATTTCAGAAATGTTACTTACCCTAACCACTATTTCAAAATATTTACATTGTGTTATTGCTTTAAGCTATTTGTTTACATTTAACGATTTTTGTTTTTTTCAGAGGAGCAACTCAGACTCCATTAGCTCTCATTTGTCTAGTTTTATGTTTCTCACTTTGCTTTAATCTTCAGCCACTATGCTGTAACTCTTGTTTTAATGTTTCCATTAATAGTGTGTCCATAGAAATAGAAAACAGGACAGGACTTCAGCTGCAGGAAACGAATCAACCTGAACACTAAATATTCAATTCACTGTTATCTCCTTAACCTGCTGTGGTGTTCTCAGTCTGTTATTAGTACCTGGATAGTAAGCGTCCCCTTCGCCCTCGCACATATTATTAAACTTTATCTCAGCTTACCTTTTAATTTTTCTCTCTATCTCAGCTGCATTCGGGCCCTTCGGGTTTCTCAGGCGCAGCAGAGCCATGTCACCTCGCAGCCTCCACCACCTAACACTCACAAACTGCACGAGACATCCCGCACACCCCGCCAACAGCTCGTACCGCCGCCGGAAGCTCTCCGTTTCCTGGTAGCCGCGTACGGTCCAATCCTATTGGTTGGGCCGCGTATCGTCCGATCCTATTGGCTGATCCCGAAAAGAAAGCGTCGCTTTGATTGGTCCAAAGGCGATGGTTGCATGAACAAAACATAGTCAGGCTGCAGATAAATGGTTGAATTTTAACACTTTTAGTTTTTTTTTTATAACACAGACTCTTACTTTGCACTGCTGACATGCAGTAGTGTGCGTTTTATTGATGATTATTCTGGTCGGAGGTCTATGTTATTTTAGGACATCAGTGAAGGTGAGTGAAACTAACCGGAAACGGAAACCTACTCCAGCAGCTGATGTAGCTGAGTATTGTTTATGTTCAGTAACAGGCAGAATGACGTCCCCGCCTTGGCCCAAAGGGAGGAAACTCGTTCACTTGGATTTGAAAGGTGCCCCTCCACGAGTTGAATACCTCCACAGGGTAAACCTCTGTTATCTGCTGCAGCACGTGGAACATTTGCCTTCAGGGCCTGCCTGATTCTTCTTCTTCGTCTCTGTGTTTCTCCTCCTCAGCTGATCGAGTTCCTGTCTCAGCTGGGAGCTGATGGCCTGCTGGTGGAGTATGAGGACATGTTTCCTTATGAGGGGAGGCTGCAGCTGCTGCAGGCCACAGCACAGCCTGCTTACAGGTACAGAAGTCATTGCATGGGATTTTTTTAATCTACTCTATGGGATCTGGAATTAAAACTATGATGCTTCATTGGTGGTTTTAAGTACATTCAGTTTACTTTTTAGGGTGGAATGATTATACCACATACAACTTCAATGTTTTGAATTGGGTGCACAAGTTTGAATTCATTGTAGATTTTCTGTAATCCACACATGGTCAGAATAATACAGTATATACAGACTCGCATATCAACATACATTCACCTAAATCTTTTAATAAGTGGCACTGAAGGTTTTAGAATGTATTTAACTTGATAGGGCCAATAACTTCTCATTGGGAATCATGATTGCAGCTGATAATTCTTCTTTGCCAGCATAAAAAGGATTGGTTTAAAAGCACTTAATGGATTCACCAATACTCCAAGCAATGGGAAATTCCATAAAAGCCCATGGAGATCTGAGGAATAGAACTGTAAGGTTTCCACAAATTAGGAAAGTCATTTGAAATCATTTCTAAACAACTTCAGATTCAAAATAACTGCACTTTAGTACAAGTGTTTTGGATGTGTCGCCACAGTGCCACTGTCTGGAAGAAGACTCAAACTCTTACCTTCAAATGTATGGAAATAGTTTAGGATGTTCAGGAACCGAGGCTCAAGCCTGCCATGAACTGGAAAATTCTGAAACACCAGTGTGACTGTCCACAGTGAAGCCAGTTTTAAATCACCATAGACTGAGAGGGTGCCGACCGAGAAAAAAGCTACTGCCCCAAAAGTGACATCTTTGAGCTCAATGGACAAGCCAAATGTTTTCTGAAGGAAATTTTTCTGGTCAGACAAGGCAAAGATTGAGTTATTTGGCCACAATGACAGGAAGTATGTTTGGAGAAGTCATGGTTAGGGTGTTCAAACCAAAGAACTTTGTACCAACTATCAAGAATGGTGGTGGAAGGATTTTGCTGTGGTACTGGTGCATTGCACTAAGTGGATAGAATAAGGAAGGAGTACAACCTCCTATTTCAACTTCACCTCAAATCAACAGCTAGACTGCTGAAACTTGGACACCTGTAAGTGTTCCAAAAGGACAATGATCTCAAATGCACATCAGAACCGGTTTCTGAATGGATAAAGCAGACTAACATTAAGCTTCTGGAATGGCCTTCCAAAAGCCCAGACCTCATTCCTACTGAAAACTTTGCAAGGAAATCATTCAGTTTAAAAGAACTCTGCCAATTCGTTAAGAAGAGGGTCCAAATATTCGTCTAGAAGGTTGTTGATGGCTACAAAAAGCCTGTGGTTGTGGTGCACCTTGCTAAAGGATGTTCAGTCAAATATGTATGTGGATTGGAGAAGATCCACGATAAATTCAAACTTGTGGACCCATTTGTTTTAAAATCATTGCAATTGTATGTTGTTTATTTATTCTACCTGGAAAAGTACAGTTGAAATCAATCATTAAAAGCCCCAATTAATGACATTCATGTCTATGATAAGTGTATGTAAACATCTGACTGGCTGGATATGGTGTTCTATAAACATGCTTTGGTTCATTAAGTTGGTTATTTACTGTTTGGTGTGGTTTTAGCCGGGAGGAAGTATTGTTCATGCAGGAGTTTGCCAAATCAAGGGGCATGGAGGTGATCCCACTCGTGCAGACATTTGGTCACATGGAGGTGTGGGTGACTCTCTTTTCTTTTCCCATTCATTCTAAATTTAGAAGTTGCGTGCCCCTCATTCGCCTCTGCCCATCTCTTCCGTCATAGTTTGTGTTGAAACATCGGCCCATGTGGCACCTCAGAGAGGTCCCGCACTGCGTGGGCACCCTGAATCCCCACAAAGAGGACGGGGTTCAGCTGGTGATGGAGATGCTGGGGCAGGTGGTGTCTCTGCATCCCGGTCTAACCACACTGCACATTGGAGCAGATGAGGTAAGAGCTTGCCTTTGGTAGGCTATTCTCAGCTTCATGGGTCTTTTTCACATGGTATTCTGCTCCACCTCGAGGTGTACCTGCTCGGTGAGGGGGAGGATTCTAAACTATGGCTGACTTCATCTGGACGTACGGTAGAGCAACTTTTCCTCAGTCACGTGACCAAAGTGGCCAAGGCTATAAAGGAGACGTGGCCTCACTTGACCATCATAATGTGGGATGATATGATGAGAGGCATGAGCCAGGACACAATAAAAGGTGAGGAGAAAATTCAGTTAGATATGCCGATCACTGACACCTGAAATGCCACTGCCAATAGCCTCCGGTGTTTTATCTACATGACAGCAAGCGGTCTAGTGGGGCTTGCGCAGCCAATGTTGTGGGACTACACCCCTAACCTGGATGTGGACAAAACTGGTAGGAGCTACTCTTTTTTATATATACTGTACATGATGAAATAGTGCAGTATTTCCCAATCTTTTTGTACTGAAGCCTTCCCCAGTTGTATCCATAAACATACAGAAACAACGAAGTGCCCTCTAAAACTTTATTGGTCTTTCTTTCTCTAAAACAGTTAGTCACACTTTGTTTTTTTAATAATGATAAAATTGTAGCATTCCTTTAAAGAATGCATACCGCCTTCCGCCTTTCATGCCACAGTTTTAGACGAAGATCTTATGTTGCGAAACGACAAAGTTGCAGCCATTTTGATCAAACACTGAAATACGTTATGCACAATCTCGCACAATATGGCAAGATTTGATAGCGCTTGGAGTATGTCTTGTGAATTACTCTCAGCTGCTATCACAACAAATGTTGTCTCATTACCTGTAAAGCTGGCTGAGTTATGACCATTTTTGTGTTTGTTAAAGCTGATTAGCCATGGTGGCCATGTTGAAATGAGTTGACTCCAAAAGTTTATCAGTTGTAGATGTATGTCCAATGATTGCTTTGTGTTAGTTTCATTAAAATTTGTACACTGGTTTATGAGATATTTTGTTAACAGACAGTCAGGTAAAGTAAAGATGCTGCACAATAGGTGGCACTTGAAGTATGTGTTGAAGATGACACTCAGCTACTACCAACTCAAATTTCAGCTCAATATTTGTAAAATTGACTGAGTTATAGCAATTTGTGTCTTTGGTGAGGTCAGTTAGCTGTGGAGGCAATTTAAAATTGGGTTGAGTTCAAAACTTAATTGCTTGTCTTTTATCTTTTGGTGACAAGCAATCATAATAGGGAAAAAAAAGTTTTGACTTCTTGTTGTTTCCAGTCTGCTAAAAATGTTTCCAACAGGTATGAGGTGCTGATAAAATAACTTAAAATATTCCATATTTAAGTTGATTTATTCCTATTCATTTTCTATCACTATCTTGTAAACCTTTCCTTTGATCTTTGCTGACATTCTTTTGTCACAATTCACTCCTGAAACTTTTCTCCATCCACTCCATCCTGCCTGGACTCTCTTCTTCACCTCTTTACCACACTCCCCATTTTCCTGGACAGTCGACCCTAAGTGCTTGAAGTCCTGCACCTTTGTGACCTCTGTTCCTTGTAGCCTCACTGTTTCACCTGCCTCCCTCTCATTCACACACAGGTACTCTGTCTTGCTACGGCTGACTTTCATTCCTCGTCTTTCCAATGCATACCTCCGCCTCTCCAAGTTGTAAAACATGGCTAAAAAAAGGTCAGAACCTGCACTTGCTGTTTAGAAACACTCTGTCCCCTTAGTACATTTTGCTGATAACCCTTGACCTCGACTGTTAATCTGTTGTTGATGTTATTATGGCGAACAGTTTGTCCTTTTTCAAACTCTGTCGTCCTCCAGTTTGTGCAGGAAGGCCATGTTACTGCTTCACGGTGTTTGATTCAGAACCCTAATACGTGGTTGCTTTTTATTCTGCTCATCTGTGAAGACTTCTGACATCTTCTAATCTTTCTGCAGTGACAGAATTTAAGTAAAAGCTAATAGAAAAAAAACTCAAGCAGTAAAATGCTACAGCTCCAACTCTGTCATTTCTTAACACAAGATGATCTTAGTCTAAAAGTCTGTCATGAAAGGTGACTGATGATATGCATTCCTTCAAGGAATTCTAGGCCTTGAATTTGGATTGCCTTCAGTTAACCCAACGTCTTTATGTACTTACATTAATAATGTGGCAAAGACAGCTAAGATTTTCAGGCTAAATAAACCTAAAATATGTTAGGATTATAGTTAATCTCTCCCAACTGTTTTCAGTGTCTCTGCTGGAGAAGTACTGCAGTGCCGGTATGTCAGATCTATGGGCAGCGAGCTCCTTTAAAGGTTCCACCAGTGTTGACACCTGTGTGACCTGCACACAGAGACATGTGGACAATCATCTGCAATGGCTGAAAGTGGCTGCTTCTCTGTCTGCTGCCGTAAACCTGAGGGGCATCGCCATCACAGGCTGGCAAAGGTTAGAATCAGAGGACTCTATCCTGTGCTCGGTGAGCTCATTTACGTTTTGTTTTTTTTATGTTCGCTTGGTCAATTATTTCTCTACTTTCAGGTATGACCACCTGTCAGTGCTGTGTGAGCTGATGCCTGTGGCTGTCCCATCACTCGCAGCCTGTCTCCAGACTCTCATTTATGGGGAGTTCAGCGCTGAGGCTCAAGGCAAAGTAATGGAGGTGTTGGGAGTGTCTTCAGTGGAGGTGGAGGCCATGGAGAGGTGATGTCCGACGCTGGTTTAAAGAACAATACATTAGCTTTAACAACGTCCAATTCAGAAAAAGTTGGAACATTGTGTAAAACGTAAATAAAAACACAATACAATGATTTGCAAATGTCATAAACCCACCATGGAACACAGTAAACATTTCAAATGTTCAAACTAAATATAAGATAGTTTTGAATTGTATGGGAGCAGCACATCTCTAAAAAAGTTGGGACAGGGCCATGTTTACTACTATGAAGCATGCACTCTTCTTTTAACAACAGTCTGTAAACATCTAGGAAGTATGGGTGACGTCGTAACCATGGTTTCCAAAAAGAATTTAAAACTTTGATTTGTTTGACCACAGAATAGTTTTCCACTTTGCCTCAGTCCATTTTAAATAAGCTTTGACAGCTTCATTTCTGCATGATGTTCACATATGGCTTCTTTGCATGACAGAGCTTTAACCAACATTTGTGAATGGTGCTGCAAACTGTGTTTACAGACAGTAAAGTAGTCCTGAGCCTCTTCTTGTTTGCTGTGGTGATGGACAAACTAACAGATGAGGTCAGGCAGGAATCCCTGTGGACTATGATGTTTGCAGATGACATTGTGATC
>JAOXNZ010000064.1:7783841-7798443 GCA_028566095.1 Kryptolebias brasiliensis | reverse complement strand
TCGCTCTTTTCTCCATGGTTGCCATTGGTAACCATGAAATAACATTGATCAGCTGGCTCATTTAAACACACCTTCACATTCAGGAGGTGCTTTGCATCGACCATTTCTGGTTGAATGTGGGCGTGTGGAGGGCAGAACCTGTTGAAATGGATTAAAAAGTTGGGAAAAAAATTAAAACTCTGACAACAGCGCCACCTACAGAAGGTTTTTCTCTGAGGCTCTTTTTTTCTGATACCTGAGGATGTCTTAAAATGCACACCGTACAGCAGCTGCTCTCACTTCCTAGACGTTTACAGACCGTTTTGACAGACTTTTATGAGATGTGTCACTACCATAAAATTGAAAATTCCCTTATTCTTTCCAAAAAAATTTTTTTTCTTAGTTTAATCATTTGAATTGTTCACAATGTTCATACATGAATAACATATGGGTTTATGCAAATCATTGCATTTTTTTCCCCCACTACATTTTACACAACATGCCACTGTTTTCAGAATTGGGGTTGTACAGTTTAGTAAATCTCCTGCAATAGCTGGCAGCTGACCTGGAGAGGTGAGGAGGAGGGTCCACAGGGACCCTTCCTCTGCATCAAAGCTAATCTGGGGGGCTGTCGCTGCCTGGAGAGAAAAGCAAGTAACAAGAAAAAAAAGAGTTAGATGGGCTGAGAGAAAAGACAACTTAAAGGGAAACTCATCTGTGTCTTTAAACATACTTCAGTAGGTGTGAGCCGATTCCCCAAATGCACTTGGCTGCCTTTGTCCTGGCTGTAGCAAATACGGAGTGTGACCTGAGGTAGGAAATACGCCATGGGGAAGAGATCTCTGAAGACCCCGTAGTGGTCTGCCAGCCTCTTTACGTGGAACTGCCTGCTGGTCTTCTCCCACTCTTCCTGCACGCGATCCAGAGGGATCTTAACTGGTGGATCAAAGGAAAAAAAGACTTCCATACCAAAGTAGCTGAATAATCTAGTAGAAACTTCACTATCAGAATGGCAGAGCTTACAAGTACGAAGACGAGACGCCCTCTCCAACTCTGCGCTCCTCTTGTTGTCCTTTAACAGCTGCTTCCTCTCCTTTGCTTTTTTCGTCCTGCTGGGTCGATAGTAAGGCAGTCCGATATCCACCAGCTCGGCACCTTCAAAACAACAACTCAGTCACAACAAATCCTCTTTACAGCTTCAGAGCCTGTCTGTCGAATTCCTCACCGTGCCCAGGGTGGGCTTTCTCCACGTGGCTCCTGTAGGTCTTCCACCACACAGGTTTGTTCTTCGCCTCTTCAGCCTGTTTGAAGTATCGGGTGTAGCTGCGATACTTCTCTAATGACTCCAGGTCGGACACGTTAAACTCCTCATTCGGCATAGGGCCCAGAGGAGGAAGCCACCTCCTGAGGAAGGCTGCAAAAGCAAAAACAACAAAACAAACAACCACTGTATTTAAAACAAAAATGTTGAACATTCTGGGTTTCAATAAACCTTGAGCATTCCTTGAAGGAATGCGTATTACCCACTTCCTTTCATGCCAGTGTTTTAAACTAAGGTTATCTTATGATGTGGAGGGACAGAGTTAGAGTCATTTTGTTCAAACCTTGTAAATGATACGCGTGATATCTAGCAAGATGTCTTAGTGCTCGGAGTATGTGCTCTGATTGACTCTCAGCTACTACCACATTAAACTTTAGCTCATTATGTGTACATCAGAGTAAGTTACAGCCATTTTTGTGTTGGCTAGGGTCAATGGGCTGTGGCAGCCATCTTGAATCGGGTTGACCCCAAAAGTTAATGATTTGTAGTTTTACATGCAACGATTATTTCCTGAGTTTTATTAAAATTCATTCAGTGGTTCATGACATATTTTGTTAACAGACAAACCGGGTCAACGCTATCAGTTCATGCTAACGTATTGAACAAAGATGTTGCACAATGTGTAGCACTAAGAGTATGTGTAGGAATGACTCTCAGCTACTACCACCTGAATATGTAGCTCAATATTTGTAAAAATTAGAGTTATAGCTATTTTTATGTTTGATAAGGTTAGTTGGCGGTGGCAGCCATCTTGAATTGGGGTACCTTTAAAAACAGCCTTTGATTACTCTACTAGTGTCATTCAAATCCATTCAGTGGTTCATGAGCTATTTTGCTAACAGACAGACAAACACACACAAGCATGGGCAAAAACACTTTTGCCTTTTTGACTTTGGCCGTGGCGGGCGATCAGTATTTCTGTTGAACTGGTGCAGCAGGTTAAGTTACAGTTTACAGGTGAAAGGTCCTGAGAAGGTTCTGCGCATGCGTGGGTTTCCTCCTCTAGTGTGTATCCGGATGTACACCGCCTCTCGCACGTTTCTCTTGGAGACGGGCACCAGCTCCTCTAAAAGCAAACTTATAGATGAAATATTTCTGAATTAAGTCAGAAGTATTGACTCTTTTTTTCCCCACAGTGACCGTCTAGTTTGTTACATTTGTCCAGGGAGTTTAGAGTTGATGACATTCTCCGTCTTGGGAGAGGACACTGGTATCGTGATGTATCGAGGCTCTACTTCCAGCCAAGCATAAGACACTGAGGAAAAAAACACTGAAGATATTATTAATCAGTAATGTTACAGTACCTGTTGCAACAAAGGTCCTCGCATTACAGGCCCATAAGTCTGGTCCAGGTCGCAAAGCAAAGAAACGAACCGTGCGCAGCGCCATCTTGGAATCAGAATTTGTTTTTCGTTTTTTTTCTCGATACGGCAGCCGAGAGGACCAAACAAATCCCGCAGTCTTCTTCTTCTTCTGTTTTTTTATGGCGGTTGGCAAACAACTTAAGGTGCATTACCGCCACCTTCTAGATTCTAGTATGGATCAGATGCATTAAACTATATTCTTTCTAAAACGCCTATTCTTCTTAAAGACCTAAAAATACTCATAAAGACTACATCCCCTGATGATCTCCGCAGAAGTTCCCTTATCTCCAATTTAGCTTTATTATTACTTAAATTCCTAATTAATTCCTCCCTTCCACATGTATATTTACTATAACTCAAAAAAATATGTTCAACTGTTTCCATTTGTCCACAATACACACATCCAGTATCATGTTTATTGATTATACTAAGAGTACTATTTAAACCTGTATGACCAAATCTCATCCTTGATAAAATGTCTTCTTTTTTAATTCTATTACACTTCCTAAAATCCCCAACTTTCTTCTGAATACTATAGTAAAACCTAGCCTTCTCTCCTCTATTTCATTGCTCTGGCCATTTCTCCTTATAATACCATTTTACTATCCTTTTAACCTCATTTTTGCTTATTTTAACATTTAGTTTAACAATGTTCTTTTTTGTAGCACTTTTAGCAAAACTATCAGCTAATTCGTTTCCTAGAATCCCTATATGAGCAGGGATCCATACTAATTTCACCTCTACCCCATAATTTCTAATCGTGAAGACTGTGTAAGCTATGTCCAATATAATATCTTGTCTCAATTCTGAATGCATTTCCTGAATACTTGTTAAAGCACTACTAGAGTCCGAACAAATTATAACCTTCTTCTCCCTAACTTCTTCAATCCATTCTAAAGCCATTAATATTGCCATTAGTTCTCCTGTATATACTGTTAAATGATCGGTTATTCTTTTATTTTTAACAATATTTAAATCTGGGATTACAAAAGATGTACCTACTCTATTGTTTATCATTTTGGAAGCATCTGCATAAATCTGTATATATTCTGTATTCTCCCTTCTTGTGTATTTTATCACCTCACTACTTACTAATTCTCTCCCCCGTTTCACCAAACATAAATCAACTGAAACCTGTCCAAATATCCATGGTGGAATAATTGGAATATTTACCACAGAACTAATTTGGAAGTTATTTATTCCTACATTAGTTACTTTATCCTGGATTATCCACCCAAAACTAGTAATTTGTTTCTTTTCTTTTTCTTGACAGGGTTGAAGAGTAATATATGTAGGATGGTTTTCACTGTCCTTTAATATTGGCCCAATATGTTATAGCTAGCTGCTCTCTCCTGAGCTCTAATGGCATTTCACCCATCTCAACTTGCAGAGCAGATACTGGGGTTGTTGTCATAGCTCCACAACACAGCCTTAATGCTTGGTTCCAATTTTTTTAATAGAGTGTTTGAAGCTGAATTATACAAAATACATCCATAATTAAAAACTGATCTAATTAGACCAATATAGACTGTTTTAACGCTCTCCTATAAACTCCACACTCTTTACCTCTCAAACATCTCATTATATTTAAAATCCTTTTACACTGTTCTACTATTTTATCTATATGTATTTTCCACGTAAGCTTTTTATCAAACCAGATGCCCAAATATTTAAATTGATCTGTTCTCTCTAAATTATCCCCATACAGTCTAAGATTCACATTAAGATTACTTTTCTAAATTCTAAATCCCCACTCCAACCCTAACCCTAATGCCCAAACTTCTATTCTATGTAATGTTTCTTGCACCTTCCTTTTGATAAATTCTATATTTTTTCCCCTCTTCCAAATAACACCATCGTCTGCAAATAATGACGTGCCAACCTATGAATCTATACTACTAAAAATATCATTAGTCATTATACTAAATAATAGAGGACTGATTATAGTACCTTGAGGAGTGCCATTTTCCATTTGATAATCTGAGCTTACTTCACCACCTATTTTTACACTAATACTTCTCTCAGTTAGGAAGTTTTTTATCCATCTATATAATTTACCTTCTATACCCATCTGCTTTAACTTAATCAATAGCCCTTCTTTCCACAACATATCATATGCCTTCTCCACATCCAAGAAAACTGCTATCATACTTTCCCTATTGATCTGGGCCCGTCTAATTTCATGTTCCAGGCATAGTGCTGGATCTATAGTACTTCTCCCTTTCCTAAAACCATACTGATACGATTTTAATTTCTCCCTAGATTCTACAAAAAACATTAATCTGAAATCCCGCAGTCAAAAAGCGTAGAGGTATTAAATTTCTAAATATTTCACACAGCAAAAATACTCCACTGCTATCAGCCACGGGAAAAAAAACAATTTATGTTCTGGTAAAATGATTATTAAATTGTTTTCAGGTTTGGTATAAAATAAATAACACAACTTTAATTTTAGTTTACTGCTTCCACTAATTCTGAACACTTTTAATATATTGTGACACTATAAAACCACTATAGTGTTACAAAATTGCGTATCTAAATGCAAGCGTGAATCATTTAGATGTAATAGTAGTTTAGTAGCTACTTGTGTAACTGTAGCAGCGATCCACCTGGTTCTGTCCAGAGAGTATCCTTTTTCCGACAGTCCGTGAAGGTATCGAACACAACTTTAAACCGATACTTTACATTAAGATACTTTCTCCTGTTTCTCCTCTCGTTCTTCTTTATTGTTCTGTTCACTTTCATCTGAAACCATCATGTGAAACATACTAATAAAACAAAGTTGGGGTTTTAAAGTGCTTTGAGTGCGGAGGGTATTACTTACTAACATAGTCAGCGGCGGAAACGTGCCATAGACGCGTTTAAACCAATCAAAGAAGAAGATGGTTTGCGTCATGACTGCGTATGACGTCACCCGAGGGACGCTTCCCCATTCCGTCGCTCTGCACAAACGTATCCGATGAAGCGGTAAGAATTACTGTGTCGTTACTGTGTTACATTTATGTGCCAAGACCATTAATGGGACTCAATTTATGTCGTTTCATCATTTTAATATTTTGACTAATGATATTTGTCCCCAGGAGAGTTGGGCCTCATAAAAAAATGACCTAAATGTAGGCTAACAAACGATAGCTTTCTCTCCCACCTTGCTATCAGCGACAGTCACTGTTTTGTTGCTGCTTTAATGTTACTATAATGTTGTTCTGACACTCGGAAAAAAATAGCAACTTGTAGAAGGTGTTTACAGTTTCTGTCTCACTAAGTGTAAACATTCGCTTATATGTCATCTTTTCTCTTAAAGGTACTCATTGCAAACTATAGAATAAAACATGGAGAAGGTTACCTAGAGCTATGCCAAATGGTGCGTTTTGAAAGAGTTTATTACAGTAGTTTTCCAGAAATACTGATATGTAATTCTGAAATGCGGGTACGCACTCAGTGTAAACAAAGCATTCGGCTGAATCCCATGAAAACCACTGGGAAGCTCGAGTCACGTCATTGACCTGCATTAGGCTGGCCGTAGTCTTTGTAGGTAAACAAATATGGTGAAATCGGACAAACGTGGAGTCAAGACGCTTAGTTGGAATAATGAGTGAATCTGCTGCTAAAAGCGAGAGAAAGAAGGAGTAAGACAACTCTCAGATATCAAACTTGTCAGATTTCTCGATCCCAATTGGCTCTTCTGTTGACCTGTTTTCAGTCACCTCAGCTGTTTCCGTAAATAAACAACTACGTGGTAGTTTGAGGATTATCTTCAAATCTAACGCACCGATAACTTGTGAGTGTTCTCTTTACTGCAGTGGTGTGCGCTCTCTCTACAAACATGGAGCCTCACAATCCAAATCTAACCTGTGCCATCTGCCTGGACCGCTTCAAAATCCCCGTAACCATCCCCTGCGGTCACACCTTCTGTAAGGACTGCATCACCGCTCACTGGGACACCAAGAGCAAGTCCGACATCGGCCCCCAGTGCCCCATCTGCAACGAGAAGTTTCCCACCAGGCCGAGCCTGAAGCGCAACGTGTCCCTGTCGGTCCTCACCGAGGCTGAAAACAGCACCGTCCCCTCGTGCAGAGAGCCTCAGGTGAGGGCAGGCGAGGGGGCGAAAGCCATGCGGCTGTGCGACCGACATAAAAAGCCTCTCGTTTATTACTGCAGGCAGGACAAAATGCCTGTGTGCTGCACGTGTGGCATCGCAGAATGCACGAAGCACGAGAAGGTCTTGTTGGAGGTGGAGAGGGACAACCAGGAGGTACGTTACCGTCAGGCAGGTGCGGCAGCGTTGTTCAGAACAATTGTGAGCATAAGATAAAAACCTTCTTTTTCAAATTATGTTTTGCCTACAGCTGGTGCTGCAAAAAAAGAGTAAAGAAGCGGACAAACTGCTTGAGGAGACGGAGAAAAGTATAAGTGACCTGGCTGAGAATATCAATCATGCTAAGGTGACGTCTCAGTTTTTATAGATATGAACAAAAGGTGTTCTTCCATTGTGTTCTTTAAGATGTTTATAATCCATCAGAACTGAATTTGGAATTAGAGATTAGGTGCTGTGGATATACACTTGTAGTCAGAAGTTTCCATCCACTCATCATGAACATGGAGGTCATATTAATTCATTCGAGTGTTTTTTTTTTTCAGAGTACAATATTTATACATTTAACTTCTGTGATTTTTATAAACAAGAACTGGGTACACAAGTTTGTTACGATTGTTGTCGTTTTTATAATCCACACAAGGACAAAATTCTACATGCAGGCTCAAATATGTATATATTCATACACCCCCCACTAAAATGTGGTTAAATGTCTCAAAGCAAATTGTTCCTCAACCACACACTTTTTGTAGCCATCAACAAGTTTTCTGGGCTAATTCTGCCAGGATATCTCTGACCGCTCTTCGTGGCAGAATTGGTAGAGTTCGTTTAAACTGATTGGTTTCCTGGGACAGAGCCCAGCTTCTAAGCACAGTCTACAAATTTTTAATCAGGTTGAAGTCGGGGCTTTGGGAAGGTCATAACAGAAGCTTAATGTTGGCCTGATTTATCCAGTCAGAAACCAGCTGAGGTGAAGCTGAAGAATTTGGAGGTAGTCATCCTTCATTATTCAGTCCACTTTGTGCAGTGCACCAGTACCCCATGCTTGACAGCTGGCACAGTTGGTCTTAGGCTGAAAAGCCTCACCTTCAAACATACTTCTTGTCATTGTGGCCGAACCTTGTCTCGTCTGACAATCAGACTTTTCTCCAGAAGACATCTGGCTTATCCGTTGAGCTTGAAGGAGCTTCTTTCTTGGTCGGCACCCTCTCAGTCCATGGTGATGTAAGACTGGCCTCACTGTGGACTCACTCAGTGTTCAGTTCATGGCAGATTTGAGCCTTTATAGGTTCCTGAACAGCCTAACCAATTTCCCTTTCATATGAGAGAGACAGTTTGGATCTTCTTCAGACCATGGCAAAGTGGTGACACATCCAAACAACTTCTACTTACATACAAATGTTTAAACCAATGAATTTTGGACTCTGAAACTGGTTAGAAATGGCCCCAAAAGACCTTCCCAACTTGTGTAAACCTACAAATCTTTATATCTTCACTGAGTTCCTTGGACCTCCCCATTGTTCTGAGTATCGGTCACTCCAATGAGTGCTGTCAAACAAAACCTTTTTATGCGTGGCCTTGTCAAGTTAAAAGGCCTGCAAGAACCTTCAGCATCACGTATCAAAAGATTTAGGTGGATGTATGTCTATATTTCAACCTGAATGGTGTGGATTTATGAAAATCTGCAAGAACTTCAAACTTACGCACCCAGTTCCTGATTCAAAAAAATATTGAAGTTATATGTTGTATCATCATTCCACCTTGGAAAAAGAATGTTTTAAATAAATCATTAATAACCCCAAATCAATACAATATTATATGTAATACTGTAAGCTTGTGACTGCAGCTAACCCCTTTGGCCTTATTCCACAAGCCAGAGACGCAACTGAGCTTTGTCCATCAACAGGTGACTCTTGAGCAGACGTCGTCCTGGATGAAGGTCAAGTTCTCCACCCTGATAGGAGTCCTGACCGAGAAGCAGGAGGCCACGGAGCTCTTCGTCTCAGAGCAGAGGGAGGCGTCCATCGCAGAGGCGGAGGCACGGCTGACCCAGCTCAAGGATCGCTCGCAGATACTCCGGGAGAGCCAGGCCCAGATAGCAGCTCTACACCATCTGTCAGACACAGACCTCATCAGGGTTTGTACCCCCGAACCCCCGCCTTCATGCTGTCAGTAATTAGGGTTCGCTTGTATGGAGTTTGTGTATTTCTAAAACTCAGAGGCAAAATAGTCTAAAAGGATAGCTTGTGCATGTGAATTACCTGGTCCTCCTTTGAAGCTCTTTATAGAACCAGAATTCAATTTGGAAATCCCTATTTTTAACATGTCATTACACTTGATATTAAATCAATATACACTCAAAAATGTCCATTAAAAGGCATAAATATGCCTCTGGGATTATTCATGAATACTGCCTTCAGATACAGTTTTGATTAGACTTTTTCTATCAAAATAATTAGCTGGCAGCTTTTATTTAATAGTCTTTGATTGGCTGCCTCAATAAGCATGAGCAAGGTTGCAAAAGTAGAATTTTGTTTGACACTTTGAGCTTTTAACCGACTAAACCCAAGAAGATTGTTGTGTAGATTTCAGTGTCGTTTCAGTTTAGAAAACCTCATTTTAGAGTGCTGAGACGGGATAGTTGTTCTCGATCATTTTGGTAAGACGGTCCTGTAAAGAACAAACAAATATAGTGAAAACAAGATGATGTTGCTGGCTGTAATCCTGCTCGTGTGCTCTCAACTTCAGAGCCTGGATGTGTTGACTCGCTAAATCATTTTGACTACTGTGTGGGATTTTAGAGACATCTAGTGGCTCAGATAGAAAACACATCAGTTGTTCTTAACTACACCCCCCCACACACACACACACACACTAAAGTGACCATAAGAAGAGCTCTTGGACTGCAGGGGATCAGTTCACAGTCCTCATAATGGCTTGGCTCTGCCAGTAAGATGACCGGTTGTGGTTATTATAACTACTTTTTCTGCTGCACACGTCTTCACAGGAATCAACGCTTGTAGAAGTTCCCCGTTTCAAAGACATTACCACGGACGTATCCCCAAACCTTCAGGATCGATTAAACGGTGTCACCGATGTCCTGTCCCGAGTCTCAAAGCTGGTGTCTGAGGACCTGGAAAAGGCTGTGAGCACTGCTGTGGGACCGGATAAGGACGGTAACCTACCTTTTGGATTGTCAGTATTTCTGTAGCCGGTTTGTTGGATACGATTTTTTTGTGCGTGTTTTCTCTGTGTTCTCATAATGGTTTTGGCTCTCCAGGCTCCCCTCAGGATAAGAAGCCAGTTTTAGCTGTGGTTCCCAGTCCTGCTGCTCCAAGCCACCCTGGTAGGAACGAAGGCCTCAGTGCTTGTGAGTCCTGCTTGTTTGTGTAATGTACAGTATGACACATGATGCTTCTCTGATAGGTTAAGAACTTTGATTTGGTTTAATCTGTCTCCTGCAGACAGATGCTCCCTGACCTTTGACCCTCGAACGGCCAACGGACACCTGTTTCTGTCACAGGAGAACCGGAGGGCCGAGCACCTGACCTCTGGCCCTCGGCCTGTCCCTGCAGACGACGCTCGCTTCGATCACACCTGGCAGGTGCTCTGCTTTCAGGGCTTCACTCACGGACAGCACTACTGGGAGCTGGAGGTGTCCAAACCCTGGGCCTACCTCGGGGTAACTAAACACTGCAGAGCGGCTCCTTACACACAGGATTCTGTACTCATTTACAGGTTCTGTCTCGGTGCTTTAATATGCAAGAATTACAACCTTCTTGTACAACCTGGATTCTGATAAAGTTGGGACGTTGTGCAAAATGTAAATAAAAACAGAATGCAATGAGTCACAAATCTCATAAACCCATATTTTATCCACAGTGGAACACAGTAAACATGTGAAATGTTGAAACTAAGATATTGTGCCATGTTAAGGAAAAAAATAAGGTCATTTTGAATTTCATGGGGGTGGCACAGCGGCGTAGTGGTTAGAGCTGTCGCCCCCCCTTCAAGAAGGTTACAGGATCTCATCCCAGCCTGGGGCCTTTCTGGGTGGAGTTTACATGTTCTCCCTGTGACCACGTGGGTTTACTCCGGGTACTCCGGTTTCCTCCCACAGACCAAAAACATGCATGTTAGGTTTATTTGTAACTCTTAAAATTGTCCCTAGGTGTGAGTGAGAGTGTGAATGGTTGTTTGTCCCGTTTGTCTCTATGTGGCCCTGCGATGGACTTGCAACCTGTCCAGGGTGTCCCCCGCCTCTCGCACAGTGACTGCTGGAGATAGGCACCGGCTCCACGCGACCCGGAATGGAAAAAGCGGGTAAAGAAAATGGATGGATGGATGGATTTGATGGCAGCAACACATCTCCAAGAAGTGGGGACATTTTTACCTCTTTGAAGCCTCCTGTCTTCTTTTAACAACAGTCTGTAAACATCTAGGAGCTGAGGAGAGCAGCTGCTGGAGGTTTTGGAGGAATGTTGTCCCATTCTTGTGTGATGGAGCATTCTAGCTGTTCAATAGTCCTGGCTCTTCTTTGTGGGACTTTATATGTTTCATTATGTATCAACTGTCTTCAGCTGGTGAGAGGTCTGGACTGCAGGCAGGTCAGTTCAGCACCTGGACTCTTTTATTCCAAATCCATTTTGTGATGGAAGCAGTATGAGGTTTAACATCGTCTTGGTGAGATATGTAAGGCCTTCCCTAAAATAGACGTTGCCTGGATGGGAGCATATGTTGTTCTAAAACCTCTATATACATTCCTGCATTGATGGTGTCTTTCCAGAGGCACTCCCATACCATCAGAGAGGAACTATGTGCAGATAACAGGCCGGATGGTCCCTCTCCTCTTTAGTATATGATTTCCAAAAAGAAAACAAAAAAGTCCAATTTTAATTCTTCTGACCACAGAACAGTTTTCCACTTCGTCTCAGTCCGTTTTAGAAGAGCTTGGACCCAAAACTGAATCAGACCTGTTTTTAATGCAGTGATGTTTGAGAGCCCAAAATATCACAGCCAGCACTGATTCTCAGCTTTGTCTTTTTTCTCCAGATTTTGTAAATCTTTTGATATTATGAAGTGTAGATGATGAGATATTCAAGGTTTTTCCAATTTACTGTTGAGGAACTATATTCTGAATTTATTAGATGCATTTTCTTGCAGACCGGTGAACCTCTGCCCGTCTTTACTTGACAGAAAATGCTCTTTCTATCCCCAGTCCTCTTACTGATTTGTTGCCTTATTAGTTACAAAATGCTCCTTTGTTGCCTGTCCCAACTTTTTTGAGATGTGTTGCTGCCGTCAATTTAAAATGACCTTCCCGCCCCCCCTACTCCTCCACCAAAAAAAAAAGGGACAATTATTAATGGGTTTATGAGATTTGCAAATCATTGCATTCTGTTTGTTTTTTTTACATTTTACAGAATTGGGGTTGTGTTTCATAAAGCTGAAACACTCCTGCCAGCTTCTGTTTGATATGCTCTGTTTATGTATTTTGTCTTTAAGACTTCATTTTTTTTCTAAAAACTGCTCTGTCAGTTGTGCCTTTCTCTCAACTTCTTTTAGTTTTGTTTCTAGGACCAAATGTTTTTTCATTTATTTGTTTTTGTATAATAAGTTGAGTCTTAAATGAGTAAAGAAATGACAAGTTTATATTTTTGTTAACTTTCACATTTTTCCTTGTATTAGTCTTTATAGATCAGAAACAGAACAACCTTTTCATTTCTCGTGTGCACTCCTCTTCCCAGGTGACCTACGAGACCATCCCCAGGAAGGAGAAGGGCAAGAGATGCATGGTGGGTATGAACGAACTGTCCTGGAGCCTGCAGCTGGACGAGCACCAGCTCTGCGCCTGGCACAACGGGCGGCAGGAGAGGCTCGCCGGCCCCTCCCATCACAGCCGCATCGGCATGCTGCTGAACTACGAGGCCGGGACGCTCACCTTCTACGGCGACGGACAGACCCGCCTCCACGCCTTCCACTGCGCCTTCACCCGGGAGCTGTTCCCCGCCTGCTGGATAGGAGAGGGGGTCAGCGTCACCCTCTGCTCCACATGAGCCGACGTGGAAAACTCCCGTTGTCCATTTCAGAATGTTTTTTTACTTTTTCCTTCGCAAAACTGTCCTCGTGTTTTAAGTTTCAAAACTGACCACTTGGTGGCGATAGACGCGCCTCTTTAAACAGCCCTACAGCTCTACTACAGACTACTTCATCCTGAATGATCTTCCCAGCATTTAGAGAATCATGTTAGGTCGGAAAAATCCCATCTAACCACAGCGTATAGTACTTTTTTTTAGTGTTTTACTGAAAGACAGTGTGCTACTAATACAGACAGAGGAACTATTAACATAACATGATGGATTTTGTATTACTAATACTTACCACTCTTATTCAAACAAGGTGTTTGATATCAAAATTTACCCAATGACGTGCTGAAAACACAACAGTACAGTACGGTGTGGTCAGACATTTATACACTCATCATGACAAACGCTACGGTTCTGTTTTACAATACGAGACTCTTTTTTTAAGTCTGCTGCAATAGAAGTTGTTTTATATTAAATGAAAATGTTTTAAGCTGTAACACAACTATGAGGAGTTATTTTACAGTCATGATAAAAAAAACAACAAAAAGAAACGCTTTACCACGTTCTAAAATACCTCAAGTGTACAGAAACGCACCACAGATTGCACCACGTCTTTATTTATTGAACAGAAATGAAGCCAAAAATAAAATAAATTGTGTGGGGGGAAAATAAGTCGAGTCAGCAGAGATAACTGGAAGCGGTCCTTTCTGCTTGCCATGGTTGTGGAGGACTTTAGGCCCACTCTTCTTCATGTTGCTTCAGCTTATTTGATTTTAAAGAGGTGCTCACACATTTGCTCAGCAGCAGCTGGTTGCTACTTGCCTTCCATCCTGTTGACTCATGAGGTGGACTTAGTTCTCCACAAACGGTATTTCCATTTTGTTTTTGCTGAATAAATAGTGACACGGTGGGATCTGTTGTGTCCTTTTGTGCGCTTCATGTTTCGTTTTGGGATGTCAGTATGAAAGCACCAACAGTTATGCTAGAATTTGCTGCACTTTTTAGTTGTCTTTAAGCGCTGTTTTGACTAGTTTTTGTTTGTCCGTTTGTTTATTTTCCTTGGAATATGAGCATCAATGTGAACTTTGACATGATTATGGTACTTGAGGCTCAGGATTCTTTGGGGAAACTGGATTTGCACAAGTGGTCCAAAAGTTTCTCTACTGACTGATGAGGAGAGAAGCACATTTCCAGGCTGTCTGACACACCCATCACTCCTCCTCTTCCTCACTTTGGAATACTGCTTCACTCCCCCGTGTCTAAAGTTGCCGTTTAAATCTCATCATCATGCAACAAACGCTGCCGAGCACAGAAATAAAAACAAATGTTTTCCACGAGTCGAAAGCCATTTATTCAGATTCAATCCAAACGCGTACATGCATCTGCTGAGATCATGCTTTGTTTTTCCTATTTGAGCCACTCCACACGAATTGTTCAATAAATTAGTTGGAAATAAACACGGAGCTTTGTTTCATTGTACGTGCAGCCGCGACAGTAGCCCGATGCATAGCGTCCTAAAAGTGCAAAGAATCAGCCACGATGTGCCACAGATACAGCTCACAGATTAATGACCACAGAGGAAGGAAGAGTCGAGGCGCAGATACTCAGATGCTCAGATCAGATTAAAGGACGAACAAGAAACTCGAGAGTCATCACAAATACTGAAACTCAGAAGATCCGCGAATGGTTATGGTTTTTTTATATACAACAAGTTAAATAAAAAATGGAAAAAGAGTGAAAGGTGAGTAGAGGTGAATCC
>JAOXNZ010000064.1:7764705-7781718 GCA_028566095.1 Kryptolebias brasiliensis | reverse complement strand
GGGGAGGGAGGGAGGGAGGGAGGCGGAAAGTTAACGTGGCTTTAACTGTTAAAGTCCAGTACACACGAGACAAGGAGTTCATCAGGATTGAGTTTCAGTGCTTGGTGGAAAACAACACTCCTGCAGAAGGACACATTAGTTAGTCAGCATGGCAGAGAGTTCACAACCATTTTAGCATTTTTAACTGGTTTTCTCACCTATTTAGACAAGTTAACCTTTAATTCTCCTCAAAAAGTAAGCCACTTCAAAACAAATATATAGTTCTTTATTTGTCAGAAGTAAAATTAACCTCCTGTAAGAATTTTACATGATTCTCAACCAGTCGAACATTAACTTTGTAAACTTTCTGATTGTCCCGTGCTTTTTTGTTTTTGCTTGCCTTACCCAAGATACAATTAATAGACTATCATTTTATTTATAAAGCCCTTTAAAACCAACACCTGTGACCAAAGTGCTGTACACCGACAAATAAAAACGCAAGAGGTAAAGTGTAAAACTCCAAAACAAGAATAACAACTATAAAATCAAATCAAACACAATTTAAAGCAATAAAACAGATAAAACAATAATAAAAAAGCCAATGTCTCAAACTGAGTTAAAAGCTGCAATGGCGGATCGTTCCACAGACAGATGCAGGCATTTAAAAACTAATTAAAGAACCTTGAAATCAATCTGGAAACGAACTGGAAGCCAATGTAGTGACGCTAAAACTGGTACCAGCAGCGTTCTGGACCAGCTGCAGTCGGGCGGCTGACGGCTGGCTCAGCCCGACAAAAAGTGCACTGCAGTAATCTGAACGAGTTGAGATAAAAGCATGGATTAAAATCTCAAAGTGATGCCGTGACAGACATGGTTTGACCGTGGCCAGTTGTCTTAACCCTCCTGAAGGCCTCAAAAGAGAGAACGATAGAGAGAGGTAGAGAAGCCCTGGTAACCTTGGGTCAATTTGACTCGAAGGCGACGGGAGGGTTAAATGATAAAAACTGGACTTGAACACTGATTTGACCTGAGCGTCGAGCTTCAGGTCACTGTCCAGCTTCGCACTCAGGTTTGTTGCTGTGCGAGTCAGGTGTTGTGTTAAAGGACCCAGATCAGCACGGACTTTGGAAGCATCACTGGACCCAAACAACAACCTCAGTCTTTCGTCCATTCAGATGTAAAAAGTTCACTTGCATCCAAGTCTTGAGTGCTTCAATGCAGTCCAGTAGTTGGTTCACAGAGTCATAATTATCCTGTTTTAGTAGCATATAGATTTGGGTGTCACTGACATAAAACTGGAAGGCATTATCATGCTTCTGGAAAATAGCTCTAATAGTGAGGAGGTACAGAGAAAAGAGGGCCAAGTATAGGGACCTGAGGCACTCTGCAAGTAAGAGGCGATACAGAGGACTCAATGGCTCCAACATGGACACAAAACCTTCTCTGTTAAATAGGGTCTAAAGCTACACCCTGCACACCAACCCAGTTCTCCAGACGAGACAGGAGGATATAATGGTCCACAGTGTCCACAGTGTCAAAGGAAGCTCCTGGGTCTAACAGCAGCAAAACAACACAGTGGCCAGAGTCTGTGTCTAAAAGAACATTGTTAAAAACACCTCAACAGTGCCAACAGGCTTTAAAGCCAAACTGAAACACCTCAAGAAGGTTGTGCTCATTTAGGTGTGAGCCCACAGGTACGTGTCCAAGCTGCCATTTATAACGTTAAGCACAAAAGGAGCCAGGGTGGTTAAAAAAAAAAATTAAAAAAAAAATTTTAAAGGACGAGGTGGGACCGGATCATTCGAAGAAGAAGAAGTCGTGAATCTTTTCACATTGTGTTCTTCTCTGTAGGATTCAAACTCTCTAATCCACAGAGTCAAAATTAGCCATAGAGGTTCAGATATAGTCATAGACCTCCACTAATATTTGGTTAAATGTCTCTTAGTGAGTTGTACCTCGACCACAGGCTTTTTGTCCCCGTCAACAAACTTCTGACCCAATTCTGTCTGGATATTTAACCACTCTTTTGGGCAAAATTAGTAAACTTTGTTTAAATTGGTTGTGTTCCTGGTACCGACCGGGCTTTAAACATAGTCCACAAATTTTCAACCAAACTGAAGTCAGGGCTTCCTGCTGCATTTATTCAGAAACTAGTTTTCATGTGTTTGGAGGTAGACCTTCTTCTTTGTAGTGATGGGTCGGTCCCGAACGTTTCGGCTCTAAGAGCCGGCTCCCCACTGAGAGCTGTTCTCGTTTTTTTTTAATTTGTTTTTTGTTGTGAAAGCCACGCGAAGATTTGTGGCAGCGAGCGAGCTGCTTGTGTCCAAACACACAAGGTGCGCTGTGTTGTCTCTGTAGCCCCTCCCTCTCAGACATACTGAGAGGGAGGGGCTACAGACACAGCAGCACAGTGAGAACTAATTAATTATATTTTGAGTGTTGTTGTGTTGCAGATGCAAATGTATAAACAATTTGCACAATGTCTGATTGAACCCTTTTGTTTATTTCAGGTCTTTACTTTTAGTTGTTTTTTATCATTTATTTTCTAGCACTCTGTTCTCCTGTTTTTTTAGAAGCTGTTGCTTCTGTTTTGCTGCGCCACATAAATAAACATTTGATACAATTTAGTTTTTTTTTAATTAGTAGTTTATTTTACACATACCATAACAATTTATGCAACAAAATCTGAGGAGCTGCTTGGGAGCCGAAAGAGCCGGCTCTCTAAAAGGAGACGAAATTCCCATCACTACTTCTTTGTTACCCACAACAAGCATCACAACAAGATGTTGCCACCTCCAAGAATCTGAAGTTGTTCAGAAATGCCTCTAAAAGACTGTTCCAACTGTTGTAAATCTACAGCTCTCCTTAAAACCTCACAGTGTGTGGATTATAGAAAATCTGCTATAAATTCAAACTTCTGCACCAAATTATTGTTTTTAAAAATCATTCAAGTTGAATGTTGTATAATCATTAAAGCCCAAATTAATATGGCATCCATGCCAATGATGGATATAAACTTCTAATTGTGTAACTTGATCTTCATTTTGAGCTTTTCCTCTGTAGAACTGTGGGTGCACTGAGGACTGTTGCAAAGTTAAAAGCTTCCCTAAAATGGCCTCCATTAGCTTAAAGAAAGCTTGTGAAATAATCCCAATGCTTTGCTCCTAAATTGAATTTGTTGTACATCAGAACAATGCTCATCTACTGCCTGATTTACAGTACGCCTAAAAAATGTTTTTATCTTTATAAAGTACACACATTATCCACAAAGACAAAACAACACTAGCAGGATGTGTTAGAGGTTCCACCTGTCTGTGCCATGGGAGCTAAGTGGGCTTCACCTTAAGAAAATGTATTTTATTGTGACTGAACGTCCTGCAAACTAGTGCTGTATAAAATCTAAAGTGTATGTTGGAACCTACACAAGTTTTCTTACATCCCCAACTCCAATCTGCTCAGAATAACTTGTTAAAAATAGCACTTTCAAGCATTTGTACAAATAAAAGCGTATTCAATAAGAGCACACACTGATAAGATCAAAAATGTCAGAAGAATTTCAGCCAAATAAAAAGAACTATTTATAATTCTACTAACTGACAGGAACTGTTGACACCTAAAGCAAATGAGAGCCACCAAAGTGTTTCCATTCTTTATAAATAATTTATTCTCCTTAGTTCTCAGTCAGAGCGTCTGTGCCTGACAGACTCACCTGCTGCAGAGGAGGGCAGGTCCGGGTCGTGTGGCGGCTGCTGACCCAGAGGAGCAGAATAAGGAGGTGGGGGGACGTAGCTTGCAGAAGCGTCAAACGCCGGGGGGCTTGGGTAGAATCCACCTGGACAGGAGAAAAAAAAGAAAGGAAAAAATGATGAAGAAGCAGCAAATAAGTTCAGCTGATGATACAGAAGCAGCGGCATTTAATTCAGCCCCGACCTGCAGGGGGCGTAGGGTAAGAGTAGCCAGGAGGAGGTCCTTGGGGGTATATTCCATTAGCCGGGGGAGGAGGGTAAGCATAGGCGCCGTTAGCCATGTAGGGACAGCCTCCAAATCCGGGAGTCACAGGTTGTCCTTTGGTTGCTGAAACATAAAGAACCATCAGTAGAGTCGATTTATTACAACCCGAAAGAGATTTCTGAGCTCAGCGGCTTTGTCATCACACCTGCAGCTGCAACCTGCAGCATGTACTGGCCAAACTCTATGGCTCCACCGGCAGCAAAGACGAGCTTGAACGTAGCGCTGCCCTCCCAGCCACCTGTGACACGTAACACACAACGAATCAGATCCATTTCGGTGCGGCAGATCGGACTAAACGCTGCCCAAGCGCGTGGCTCTACCTCCGGGCTCCGCACTGACAGCGCCCTTGATGTAGTTGGCCCCCAGGACAGGCTGCTTGATCTCGCAGCTCTTCATCAGGTAGAAGGGCATCATGAAGGACTGCAGTGCATCGCGTCCTTTAGCCAGGAAGATCACCTGGAACAAAAACAGCATCTGATGTTCACACCGACGTGAGCACCGTTCGAACTTGCCAAGACCAAGGCCCCATTAACTCCTCATTAGTGATCATGATTGACAGCAGCACTGACTGAACTGACCAATGCTCAGAACTATAGGAACGTCCAGTGAACTCATGGAAGAAGAAAACAAACGTGTTGTGTTAAAGTCAGTTTAAGCAAGTCTATAAAAACTTACCCCCTAAACACGTTTGTGGTCCGCATTTGACCTAAACACAAGCGTGACTTCAAGTGCTTCACAGAGGACAATTAAAAACAAAAAAGTGAACGTTTATAGTATTATAACAAGACGTGTTTATTTAAAATACATCTCATCATCCAATATTGTCTTGTGTATGAGAATCAGGTGTTTCTCTCTAATAAGGTGACAGTCCTGGCTGGGACAGCATTATGAGATAATGGCAGGAAACATGTCTGGAGTCACTCACCCTGTAAGGTGTTAAGTAGATGCTGCCCTTTTTGCTTTTTCTGAAGGCTTCAGGCAGACTGTCGGCATCACAGAAGACCAGCTCAACGTTGTCATGGTTCATCAACACGCTGGTGGGAAAATTACACAGAATGACAAAAAAGTGATGAATGATAAAACATGTCAGGTAAAATCGCACATTTTCCCCCTTAAATAATGGCTAATGTCCAACTCTCCAAACCTTTGATTGAATAAAGGCCTAGCGTTTGCTGAAGGAATGCATATCACCCGCTGCCTTTTAGGTTTTAAACTAAGATCATATCATATAAGATCAGATCTGTTAGCTCCTGAAGTACAGTATGTGTTGAGGATCTATCACACCAAACTTAGCTCAATATAACTAAAACTAAGTTATAGCCACTTTTAAGTTGACGCCAAAAGTTAATGCTAAAATTTTAAGTAAAGATGTTGCACAAAGAGTAGTGTTTAGAGCATGTGTTGACAATGACTCTCAGCTACGACCACACCAAGCTTTAGCTCAATATCTGTAAAACTGACTGAGTTAGAGTCACTTATGTGTTTGCTGATATTGATCAGCTGTGGCGGCCATCTTAAATTGAGCGGATTCCAAAAGTTATTGGGCTGTAGATGGACAACCACCGATTAGTCTCTGAAAGTTTCACTAAAATGCATCGGCTGGTCCATGAGATATTTCGCTAACAGACAGGCAGAGTTGGCTATGATAGTTAATGGCAACGTTTTTCAAACAGTTCTCATGCAATCGATAAGAGCTCAGGGTATGCTTTGGGAACGACTCTCAGCTACGAACACACCAAATTTCCGCTCGGTGTCAGATACACTGACTCAGTTATAGCCATCTCTGGGTTTGCTAAAGTCGCTTAGCTGCGGCGGCCATCTTGAATGGGCTTGCCTCCAAAGCTTAATCAGTTGTAGATGTGCATCCACCGGTTGCTTTCTGCAAGCCTCAGTAAAATCCGTCCAGTGATTCTTGAGATATTTTGCTGACAGAGACAAACTAGCTGACTCTCTCTCACACACATACAGGGGGGGCAAAAACATTGAGATCATTGGGCAACTGCGCAAAACATGACCCATCATCCGGCCTCAGTCTGAACTAAAAGGATTAGTTTCATCCCGTCTCGTGACAGAGCCGCCAGTGGGTTGGTGTTCTCGAAAAATCCCTCAGTGAGAAGGAATAAAAGCTGCGTTGAATAAAACACCCCCATCACTCCCCAGCAGGCCAGGGGGCTAGCGGCAGCACAGATGTGCTAACGCTAACGTCCGACTCTCCCATCCCGTCAGGTGGCTCCTGTCGCACAGGAAGCCTGCTCTGCTTCGGTCGGCGGTCGGAGGTGATGATGGCGTAACAAAACTGAAGGCCGTGTTGTGGCTATGAGCTGACACCGGAGAGTGGTTCAGCAGAACTCCGCGAGAATTTTCAACAACCATTATATTAGGCCCTTATTTAAAAAAAAATAAAATAAAATACACGTTGCTCTAACAAAGCACCTTCTTAGTTCTTCACACCCCTGGATAATAGTGAGGGCAGCGCTGTGTTTACATTAGCTCCTAGTGAAGCTCTTGCCCAATAAGAGCCGTCAGTGTTGAGTGCTTTCCAGCCCGTAAGCTAACGTTACCTCTCACTGTTGTTGATGATAACTCCGCCGGACTCCGAGTGGTTCTGGTTCAGAGTCATGTCGACGGGGCCTCCAGTGTTCCTCACAGCGGCAACAGATCAATGGTTGTCTTAGTTTATCAGGAAAAAAAGAATAGAGAAAAAAAAACCGCGTTTAAAGGCCTTTCTAAAAAGGCTTCGGCAGCTTTCCACTTTACCTTGGTAACGGTTGTTAGGATAATGCCGAGGTTTGGTCCTGCACCTGCCCTTACGTAGTGACGTCAGAAACACTAACAATACAACGTAACGCAACGTCGACAACTACAGGACCAAATAAAAGATAACTGAAGTAAAAACAAATAAAACAACATAGGACCTTTCAAAATAAACTAAAAGGTCAACATCTCACATGGTGTCTAAGTCCAATAGGGAGAAGAGACGGGTTTTTAGGAGGGGATGTAAACAGATAAAAAAGAAAATTATGAGATACTATCTTCAAATTATGAGATACTGAGTAGTAATTTTAAAATAGAAAATCAGAAATACGAGCGGTTAAGTCGAAATTTTGGTATACTATCTTGTAATTTTGAGATGGTAAGTCGTACCTTTAAGATAAAGTCTTAAATGTAAGATACTAAATTATAACTGTGAACTACTAAGTCATAATTTTGAGACACTGAGCCATAATCATGATATACTAAGTCATAGTTGTGAGACATAAGTAATAATTTTGAAATACTAAGTTACAGTTTTATTGTGACATACTATGTCATAAAACTGAGAGAGTATCTAAAATTTTGAGATACTATGTCTCAGTTTTGCGATAATATCATAATCATGAGATGACAAGTCATTAAGTCATAGTTTTGAGCTGCAGTACAGCTTGTAATTTTAAGTATCGAAGTCATAATTCTGAGATACAGTCATAACTGTTTGATACTAAGTCAAAATGATGAGATACCAGCTCATCATTTTGACTTAGAGGATTTTTTTTCTTATCAGGATGGCAGAAATGGGCTTCTAGTACCTGCAATACTAATACTAATCAAGATATGAAATGATATGAAGGTAGACAAGTTGTCCAACTTCTGATCATGCTCCTACGTTGTGTTTTGGAAAAAGCAAACAACTTATTTGATTTCTATCTATTGTATTACTGTAGGTTTTGCACTCGTATATTCTCTGAACAGCTCAGGCGGAATGATAACAAATGTATTAGTTAGCTAGTGAGTTAGCCAGAAAACTCAAATTTGTGATATTTACCCTCCTGAGACCCTGCGTCCTCATACGAGGACATCGGGAGGCTGTAAGTTTTTTTTTACAAGAGTGTCCTGGATACTGTGTTATCATGAATAATTACTTTTTATTTAATATGTACAGCATCTTAGTGTTTATCTGTTTCATTGTATCTGAATTTATGTCACATTTATGAATTGATGTTTACATGCTGTATGTGAATTGCACCTGGAGTGCAGTGGACTCTCAGTGAACGCTAATATTCCCTGTAAGCATTCCAACTGTCCTGACGATTGGAGAGCCAGAGGATGTTCTGAATGTCGTATAAACACGCGAAAACCCAGGGTCAGTTCTTCCATTTGTCTTTTCGAAATATATGTATTTCACTTCTCTTTAACGAAGTAACAGCGCGTCCTAAAAAGGGTTCAGAAAAGGAGAGTGGTGAGATTGCAGAAGTATCCACGTGTTTGGGTCAAGTTACCGTGTGAGGTAACTCTATGGTTTGAGTATGTGAGTCAACAACAGTGGAGCTTCTTGTCTGTTTGGACCTTTTTGTGTCTTTCTGACCCACACATATTAAATAAGGAAGAATTTCCGACGTTAAAAATTCCTATGTGAGGATTTCTTTATTCCCTTTTGCCTGAACACGTAGGACATACGCAACAACAGTTAGAGAAACTTTACATTACCATTGTAGTTATTATTACCAGGCGCACTAAAAAGGCGGTTGATCATGTAATCGCCAGTGTGCTTCTTCGTCTGTTAGTGAAATATCTCATGAACCTCTGGACAGATTTTGATGAAACTCTCATAAAGTAACTCTCATATGTCACCCGTTGCCTTGCATGCCAAGGTTTAAACAAGGCTGTTCAGAGTATGTGTTACAGATGATGCTCAGCTACTACCACACCAAATTTTAGCTCATTATATGTAAAATTGACTGAGTTGTAGCCATTTTTGTGTTTGCTAGGTTTGCTTGGCTGTGGCGGCCATCAAAAGTTTGTCCGTTTTAGATGCTCACTCAATAATTCATTTTTTAGAGTTTCATTGAAATTCGTCCAGTGATTGATGAGATATTTCACTAACAGACAGACAGCTGACTCCAATAGTAGTTAATGACAAAGTTTTAAGCAAAAATCTTGTGTGATTAGTTAGCCCTCGGAGTATGTGTTAGAAATGACTATCAGCTACTACCACACCAAAGCCTCAGCTCGATATCTATAAAACTGACTCAGTTATAGCTAGTTTTGTGTTTTCTATGGTCAATTAGCTGTGGCGGCCATCTTGAATCGAATTGACTCCTAAAATTAATCAGCTGTGGATGTACATCCAGTGATCACTTTCTGAGGGTTTCATTAAAATCCGCCCAATGGTTCGTGAGATATTTTGCTAACAGACAGGCGCGCGCACACACAGACACACACAGCAGCTAAAGCTCACACGTGCCTTCACGTTTGCGTCTGCAAACCAACGCTGAGCAGAAATGTCTGTTATTTCGCATTTCAGCACAATACGGGGTGCAAGCCGAAGAAAAAGCAATAAGTCACAGTTACTGACGTTACCACCTTCAACAGGAAGTGATGACTTCCGGCGGCTGTGTGACACTACATCGAAATACATTGCGCGCACACACACACACACACACACACACACACACACCCCACAGCTTCCTCATAGCTCACACACACTTCAGCCTTCAGCTGTCCAAGAAGGAGGCTGCTGATCAGATATCAGCATCATGTCGAAGCAAAGTGAGCACAGCAGAAAGGCCGAGAGTCAGCTTCCAACACCCGAACAGGTGAATTCAGATTCTCTTCAAAAAGATTTGCTTTTAATGCGTCTAATTACAGCTCCGTTCCTTTCAGATCATGTCTGCATGAGGACGCACAGTTAACCAAACCGTTAGGTAGTTTTAGAAGACGTTTGTTAGGTTTGACCTCAGCATCTGTACAGAGAGTTTTCAGCTCTTACTTGATCTAAAGCGAAAACTAAAATTCCACCCAAAAGCCGAGTCACCGTCTCCAAGATCTGATGATTATGACTCAGTGGTTTTAAATACACGCTGAGATCAGACGAAGCAGAATTTTCCAGGCTGGGTTTTCTCAACAATGCAACATTTTTGTTTTTTTTGGTCCACTCTACGCGGAGAAGAGGAGAACTGAACAGTTTCAACCTTTGGAGAGTTTTTGTGCGTTTTTACTTCCTCCAAACAGGCTGACAATGCTGGATGTGTTGGGTGACACACGGGATGAGACTGGTTAAGTTTGCGTATTGATTTTAGGAGTGCTATAGGAGCGATTCCCTCTCAGGGCAACTTTTTCTTGGTTGAAATATTTAGCAGCTCGTCTCGTCGCTGCTGCCTCTGAGATGAATTCATTAGAAGCAATAGAGGAAGTTCCTCTCAGAGTCAGGCCACAACAGAAACGGAAAAACAACAACTTGTTATTTTTTTGGGGGGGGGTTTTGTCAGCAGAGAATGATCTGATAATAAAATGCTGCCGCTTTCCGATGTCTCGCTTGTTTTCGGTTTGATTTGATAGAACTATTTACTTTCACAGGGTTTGCACATTCCCCCATATTTAAATAAGCGCCCCCTCTGTCTCTTTTCCCAGGAACATGGATTACCAAGGCACAGGCAGGTCAGTAACATCAGCTTCTGCTCATTGCTTTTGCATTTCAAACCCATTTTTTCATGGATAAGATTTGTTATACAATAAATCTGAACAAAACTCAAACTTCACAGATACTCTCTCACTGTCGAATCTGTGAGGACGTTGGGGATTCTTAGCATTTTCATCATAAATACCTGTTTGTTTGGTTTTTAACTGGAATATTTGAGCTCGTTGCTCACAAATCTGCACTCGCCACAGAGTATAGCAAGGCTGACGGGAATATTAATGGCTCAGCTCAAAACACAGAGTAACTTTAACCGAGCAAAAGCACCGTACACGTGTGAATTACCAACATCGATTGTATTTCACTCTGTAGGCGACACAGCTTTATAGAAATTTCTCCAAAAACTTAACTCGCTGGTACGGCTCAAGGAAGGAGAAGACAAAGAATCACCCTGATCATTTCAGGATCGGATGTTTACGAATTCGTAAATGTGTGCTGATCCAGGAGATTACCCTGGTCAGACATTTACATCCACCCATCAAGGACCTGATTGTTAAATTAGTTACGGGCTTTTAATGATTGATTGGAACCGTTCTGTTTTCGCGGTTGGAATGAATGTTCAACATCCAGCTTCAATGACTTTTAAAAACAAGAACTGGGTCTGTTGTGGATTGTCTCTAATCCACACACGGTCAAGATGATACAAACGGGCTCAAACACTCCCATACACACTTCCAGTCATATTTGCCTTAACGTCTTTTAGCAAGTTGCCCCTCGGCCACAGAGTTTTTGCATCCATCAACAAGCTTCTAGTTCTAGCTGGATGTTTGACCACTCCTATTGGTAGAATCTACTTAAACTTGTTGGCTTCCTGCCACAAATTTTTGTTCGGACTAAGGTCGGGGCTTTGCCGAGGCCATTTCAGAAACTTATTGTTAGCCTAATTCATCCAATCAGAAATCAGTCCTAATGTGTCCTGTTGGAACACCCAAAGGTTTCCAATTTTCAATCATCCGTTGATTTGAGGTGAAGGGGAAGAATTTGGAGGTAGTCCTCCATCTTTTTTATTTCATCTACCAGTACCACCACCATGCTGGACAGTTGGTTCAGTGTTCTCAGGTTTGGAAGCCTCACCATGACCCCTGCAAACATATTGTTTGCAGGGGGTCTTGTTATTGTGGTCAAACAGCTCAATCTTTGTCTCATCTGACCATAAAAGCCCTTTCTCCAGAAGGCATTTGGCTTGTCCATCAACACTTGAAGGAGTTGGTTTCAGAGCAGGGCCTTCTTTCTTGGTTAGCACCGTCTCATTCCAAGGCGATGTAAAGTTTGCTTAACTGTGGACAGTCACACTGGTCAATATTTGTCTCAACATCAACCTCTCAAAGCTTGCCGCGTTTGTGGCGCTATAAGAATCACGACCGTGTCCCCACCCACCCCCAAAAAAATAAAGAATTTTGTGCCATTTTCTTTCTGCCTCTCACCAGCTTTCACCTGTTCATGCCCGCAAATTTGGGTTGACGAGGAGACCCAGGGACAGGAAGGTGGGTAATTTAGGATCACGTCTCACATTTGGTCCAAAGACTGGCGCCTGCATCAAACCGAATCACGTGGAAACTGCTCTGTTCGTTTGTTGGTTAGGATTTTAAAGAAGAGGAAAACCCGGAGGTTAAAGCAAGACGACACAAGGAGATGGAGGTAGTGTCATCCCTTTGTTAGACTTTGTTTGAAACAGCATTTTCCTAATAACACTGCCACTGGTTTTGCTTCTGTTCATAGCTGAAGCCCCTGTATAAGGAGCTGCTCTATACGATTGCGCATAAAATGGGTAAACCAACATCGGTCAAGGTCTTCTCAAACAGCCAGCTTCACCAGTATATCCAGGAGGTAATCTCACTTAAACACATAACACCACTCAGTGTTTGACTTATGACTGGTGGGTTTTTTTTCTCCCCCTCTCTACCTACCAGGCTTTCACTATGACAGAATCAGAGCACAACGATCTGCTGGGAAAATTACAGACTACAGAGGTGAGAAAAGGAAGCTGGCACGTTTTTTTTTTTTTTTTTTCAAGAGACGCCAAGCTCTATTGATAGATTTCTTGTGCAAAATTATAACGTCTTGCCACCTCGCATGTGAAAATTGTGCCACTGACCACTCTTTCCCGAACAAATCTGATAGCTGTTAATCTGATCATCTGTTAACCCCAACAGCGCCCCGTTTACTGTTTGATGGTCACCGTGAAGGAGGCCAAAGGAATTCTGGGGAAAGACATCAGTGGTGAGTTACTGCTTGACAAAACGTTTCATCTCTTAAATATGTCGTCTTGAGAACAGCTTCGGTAAGAAACTGATATTTCAGGAAGTCTGTTAGCAAACTATCTCATGAAACACTTGATGGATTCAAATGAAACTTTCAGAGAGTGTTTGTTAGATGTACATCTACAACTGATTACCTTTTGATGTCAATCACATTCAAGATGGCTGTCACAGCTAATCCACATTAGCAACACAAAAAGGGTTTTAATTTAGTCAGCTTTACAGATATTGAGCTAAAATTGGATGTGGTAGTAGCTGAGAGTTGTTCACAACACACAATCTGAGTGTGACATCTGACATATGAAATGAGCTTGTGAATTATTTTCAAGATTTAACCAAAACGTCTACAACTCCGTCATTTCTCAGAATAAGATGAAGTTAGTTTGAAACTCTGGCATGTAAGGCAGCGGGCGATATGCATTCCTCCAAGGAATGTTGGGCCTTGAATGAAATTGAAAGCTCTGCTTTAAATGTAACTGACAGAGCGACAAGCTCATCTCATAGTTTCTGTTTTACAGAGATAAAAAGAAAACAAGGTCCAAATTCTGTTCTTTTTTTTTCTTTCTTTAAACCAAGGACTCGTTCTAATTTGTGCACATTTGCATTTATGGCAAGTTGCAATTGAAGGGTTTTGTTACTTCAATGCCTAAAATTTGATTCGTGTGTTGCTTGGCGTCGCATTTTCAAGGATGGGAATTTATTTCAGATATAATTTGAAGGTACATCGGTGCATTTACCTTTTTTTGTTTTTGCAAGTGGCTCTTCAACCTACTCCCCCCTGTGTTTTCAACAGGTTTCAGTGACCCGTACTGCCTACTGATGGTACTGGAAGACGAGGAAAAGAAGAAGACCAGCAGCCCAAAAGCCAAACCATGTAAATATGTTGTAAAGGACATCATGTCGCACGAGAAAATCTGCCAAACAGACATCAAAAAGCAAACCCTGAACCCCATTTGGAACCAAACCTTCATACTGTGAGTTAAAATTTGTTATCATTTCCGGTGAATCAAATGAAGATATGTGTTACTTATCTTTTTTTTTTCTTTTTTCTGTAGAGAGTTTAAAGATATCACTTGTGCCAGCTTTCACCTTGAGATGTGGTAAGTAAACCGCAGATTGCTTCACTTTGTCTGATTTATTATCACCCGCTGCCAAAAGGTGGGCAATAACGGTTTTTGCCTGTGTGTGTGTGTGTGTGCGTTTTCTGTCTGTTAGCAAAAAAACCCTCATGAACCAGAGGACAGATTATAATGAAACTCTTAGAAAGTAATCGTTGGAGGCACATCTACAACTGATTAACTCTGAGGGTCGAACGGATTCAAGATGGCCGTCACAGCTCAGCAGTGTTAGCAAACACAAAAATTACTATAACTTGGTCAGCTTTACAGATATTGAGGTAAAGTTTTGTGTGACTGTAGCTGAGAGCCTTCCCAAGCATACATTTGGAGCGCTAACTGATCGTGCAACATTTTTGCTGAAGCTTTCCCATTGATGATTGGAGTCAACCCTGCCTGTCTGTTAGCAAAATATTTCACGAACCACTGAATGGATTTTAATGAAACTTCCAAAAAGTAATCACTAGATGTACTTCTACAGCTGATTAACTTTTGGCATCAACCCAATTCAAGACGGCCACCACAACTAATCAACCTTAGCTAACACAAAAATGGCTATAATTTAGTCATTTTTACAAATAGTGAGCTAAAATGAGAGTCATTCCCAACATACACTTTCAGCGTGACATCTCACAATATAGCATGAGATTAAGCATGATGTAATTTGCAAAACAGCTACATTTTTGTCGTTTCTCAACACAAGATGATTTTAGTGTAAACCTCTGGCATGTAGGTGGCAGGCAACATGCATTCCTTTGTTCATCACGTTGAATTTACTTTCCTCTTTTGCTGCAGGGACAAAGATGAAGAGGTGTCACTCACTCAGAAATTTGAGGAAATCAAAACTAACTTTAACAGTTTAAGGAGGTAATAAACTGTTTGTATGACTTACTATATATATGCTGGGCACTTTGACCAAACAAGAAGTCAAATGTATCCACTCTTTTATTTTATGCTCTGTTAAGGATGATTAAGGAGGCCAAAAAGGAGAAAGGCACAGATGACTTTTTGGGAAATGTTGTCTTCAAACTACAGGTAATAGATGGTCTTAGTTCTACAAACGTTTATTATTTTAGAAGCTGTTTAGCCCAGAACCTGATTGGGTCGCCATCCTGCAGGATCTCCACTGCACTGAGGACAACTGGTACAATCTGGAGCCCCGAACAGAGACGTATCCTGATCGTGGCCAGTGTCACCTCAACCTGAAGTTCATCCACAAAGCTGTAGGAGAACCTCCTCTCACACACGTTCTGTCACACTTCACTGTTAGGTTGAGAAATGTGCAACCAAAATGTGCTTGTAGAAAAATGTAGATTTAAAGCTTGAAATGCAGTCTTGGTTCATTCTGCTTTAGTTCCAAGGTTTTACATATTACTTAATATATATAGTTATATATTACATACATTAAAAATGTCTTTTCCAGGTTCTAAAATAATTCAAATCTAACCTCAAGTGTAGAAAAACACACAACAGATTCCACCACGTCATTACTTATTCAACAAAAATGAAGCCAAAATGGAAAAACTTTTGTTTTGACTGCGTTTTAACTAACTAAACTGAGTCCGCCCTTGCTGCTTTCTCAGGATTTAAGAGGTTCAATATCAGCCAGGAGCTGCTGATGAGATGTATTGATTAACTGATCCTCATCAGTGTCAGCACCTCTCGAAAAGCAGGAGTTCTGTCACTTTGCTGCTCTGGAGAAGACAGGTGTGTCTTAACACAACGCCAAGGCAGAAAGGCAACAGCAATGACTTTAGGGAAGCAACCGTTGCCTCCTGGGAAGAGTCCGAGGTCATTTCTACACAATTTGGAGTCCATCATTTTACAGAGAGAAAGGGAAACATTTAAAACAGCTGCCAGTCTTCCCAGGAGTGGACATCCCAGCAAACTCACCCCAAGGTCAGACTGTGCAATGCTCAGAAGAACTACAAAAACCCTAACAACTTCATCTCAGACTCTACAGGCCTCAGTTGGCAGGTAAAGTTCACACTGAACAAGTATGGGTTTTTTTAGAAGGATTGTCAGGAAAAAGCCTCTTTTCTCTCTAAGAGAACATGGCAGCACAACTTCAGTTTGCAAAGTTTCATCTGAATGAATTTCATGACTTCTGGAACATTGTCCTGAAGACAGAGATGTTTACCCATGGCAAAAACGAAACTCACCATCACAGCGCAAACATCTCGTACCGTTTGTCAAGCTCGGTGGTGAAATCTACCACAGAATGTCTAAAAAAGAAAGAAAAAAAGAAAGAAAGAATCAGAGGGCTTTATTGGTCCAGTCAAAGTCCAGACCTCAACCTGATTAAAATGCTGTGGTGGAGAGAGCTGAGCAGAAACTGATGTCTGCCTACCTCACTTAAATGAATCAACGCTGTAAAGAAGAGGTGACCACAATACCCCCACAACCATGCGAGAGACTGTTAAAGTCACACCGAAAACCACTACTGAGAGTTACTGCAGCTGAAGGATGGTTTTACAGTCCTAAAACATGAAACAGTAGAACTGAAACAGGGTGAACTTTCTTTTTCCCATTACTGTACGTTCACAAAAGACACATTTGTTGAACACGGTATGAGCTACGGCTGTACGTATATCTGCCAGTTGGTAGTAGTTGTCGACATGTGTTGTGTGTTTGGCAGAGAGATGGGACGCTGAGTGCTGGTCGCAGTGCTTACATTAACTACTGTGGGATTCTGCAGCAGTTCGTCCAGGCTTACATCTCCAAGCAACAGGTAAAAAAAAAAAACTCAGCTCTCACAATCCTGCTTAAATATTTTTTTCCCCCCTCATTTTTAACATCCATTCCTCTTCCTGGTCACTCAGAGCTCTACTCCATGGAAAGGGGCACTGTGTGGCGAGGCTCAGACTCTGCTCGAATTCTATGCTACACAGAATGATCTCTCTCCTTTCCTGCAGGACCTGGCGTAAGCATCATGTTTGTCATTTGGCCAGCTTTTGTGCTAAAACCAAGCATGTGGATGTTCTTTGTTTGTAATACATGAGAGCAACAGGGCCAGTTGAACATTTTAGCAGCATTTCAAATTGGAAGATATCGAACTAGGGTGGCACACACAGTGGTTAGAGCTGTCGCCTCCGAGCAAGAAGATTGCAGGATCAACCTTTCTGGGGCCTTTCTGGGTGGAGTTTGCATGTTCTCCCTGTGCACACGTGGGTTTACTCCGGGTACTCCGGTTTCCTCC
>JAOXNZ010000064.1:7747485-7764605 GCA_028566095.1 Kryptolebias brasiliensis | reverse complement strand
GGTTGTTTGTCTCGTTTGTCTCTATGTGGCCCTGCGATGGACTTGCGACCTGTCCAGGGTGTCCCCCGCCTCTCGCATAGTAACTGCTGGAGATAGGCACCGGCTCCCCGCGACCCAGAATGGAGAAGTGGGTAAAGAAAATGGATGGATGGATGGATGGATGGAGGGTTTATGGATGGATCGAACTAGAACGTCTTGTATTTAACTGGACTATATGTAAATGGATTGAATGGGGGCCATGTTGGCAGCCTCTTTCTTTCTTGTCCTTTGTGGCACCTGCTGAGTGTGAAGCTTGAGGGAAAGAGCGACTGTCTTAACAAAACCTAGGTGACTCAAACTTTACTGTAGAACCGTTTCAGTCCTAACTGAAGATGAAAGACAAAAAAACGTCCAACAAGATGTTGCTGAAGGGTTCAAGTCAGGTTTTATTAGCAACTAGCTGCAGAGGTGATCAAAAGAGAAGATGTTCTTTCACGTTGCGCTATACAGTCAGGAAAAAGAAGGTACACTTTCTTTCAAATCTAGAACCATTGTAACACCTTGACCCTTTTCTTTTTGAGCCGTTCTGTTGTAGATCAGCTGCTGTGATTGGGATCTTTGTTCTGTTGCATCATGACCCAGTTTGGTCCAACCTTTAGCTGTCAGACAGATGGTCTCACATTTGACTCTAGAATCCTTTGGTCTACAGAGGAGTTCATGGTCGACTCAGTGACTGCAAGGTGTCCTAGTAGCTGCAAAACAAGCCCATATAATACGCCTTCCACTACCATGCTGACAGTTGGTATAAAAGTTTGTGCTGATGTGCTGTGTTTGGTTTTTACCAAATATAGCACTGTGCATCTCTACTTTGGTCTCATTTGGCCAGATACAACCCCTTTAACCTTTGACCTGCTAACTGAGGCCTGTAGAGTCTGAGATGGAGCTCTTGGGTTTGGTGTCATTTCTTTGAGGATTGCACAATCAGACTTTGGGTAGAAGTTGCTCTGACATTTACTCCTGGGAAGATCAGCAGCTGTCTTAAATGTTTCCCACTTGTGAATATTTTTTCTCTCTCTACAATGATGGTCTCCAAATCATTAGGAAATGGACGTATAAGCCTCCAGATTATTGGACAGCAACATTTGCTTCTTTAAGGTCATTGCTGATGTCTCCCCTCCTTGACATTGTAAGAGCTCTTTGTTGTGTGGAATTTGACTTCACCGTGAGTGGCAGTGTTTATTTGACTGTTTGTTTCTTTGAAAATGACCTTATAAGCCTTCCCAGATTGATGGGCAGAGACAGTTGCTTCTCTAAAGTCATTACTGATGTCTTTCCTCGCTGACATTGTGTTATGGTCTAAAGGTAGCAAACCGACAAAACTCCTGCTTTTATAAAGGTGGTCACACCTGCTAGTGATCAGTTCATTTAGTGTATTTGATCAGCAGCTCCTGGCTTCTACTTTCCCTTTTAAATCCTATGGAAGCAACAAGGGTGGACTTAGTATTTCATCCAAAGTTCTTTTAGATATAGTTTGGCTTGGTGGAATCAGTTGTTTTTTGTACACTTGAGGCTAGATTGAAATAATTTTTAAGACGTAGCAAAAACCAGATCATTTTTATTATGTCCTTATATGTAAAACCCCAGAATTAAAAGAAGGCAGACTTTCTGTTTCTCCACGACTGTATGTACCAGATTATATTGTCATTTCTGTGATTTGTACAGACTGAGTGGTTTGTACAAATCGGTTACCTGACCGAGGTCATATCGAGAGAGATACATGATGTTTAAATTGGCAAACGAGAGTGACTTGTTACCAGCAAGTAAAAGGTTTCACAGGTTTTGTTGCAATAGCGAGAGCTTTGTCATACATCTTAACCACAGAGCTGTGGGCTGTCTGAAGTACAAAAAGGCATGCTTATCTTTCAGAAGGTAACAGTATTAACACCGAAGAAGTTTGTACAAATCAGCATCTAAGGTGGAATGATTATACAGCATACAACTTTGATGATTTTTAAAAACAAGAACATATTGTGGATTTTCTCTAATTATACATACAGGCTCAAATATATTTAACCATTATCTAAATATTTAAACAAGTGGTGTTGAAGGTTCTGGAATGATCTTTAACTTACCAAGGCCTATTAATCTCTCATTAGTGATAATGATTGATTGCAGCTGGTAGTTAGTGGTCTTTTTCAGCACAAAAAGTGTTTGTTTAACAGCACTCATTGAATTGACCAATGCTCAGAATAATGGCAAAGTCCAAGGAACCCTGTGAAGATCTAAGGCCCAATTTACACAACGTTGTTTTTCTTTGAACACGGGCCATTCATCTACACGACAATGGTGATTGGATTCTTTGACACTGAAAATCTTTGCACTTAGGTCTCAGAGTCGACGTTTTTGGACACTACCTGTTGCATTTCAAAAGGAAGCCGCAATGGGAACAATGGAGGATAGTGGAGTGCTGTTTGTGCTGCTCACCCTTTTCAACATGTAGCAGCAACCCGAGCTTATTGTCGGTTCAAACAAACGTCCGTTTATTCACCATTTTGGATGTAACTGCTTTCATGCTTGAGAGATTGGTGTCTGCTCATGTCAGTGCCAGCTAGTGACCTGGCACTGAAACTACAACGGATTCAACGGGCACAGGATTACTGTGTAAACGTGGAACTTTCCCCCGATCAGATCTCTAGTTTTTTCAGGAGATCAGTCACGTGTAAACAGGGGGTAAGAATTAGAAGAAACTGATAAGGATGTTAAGAATCACCAAGGCTCAAACCTGATGTGAACTGAAAACTGCTGGAACACCAGTATTATTGTCCACATTGAAGTCCACATTTTACATCACCATGGACTGAGAGGGTGAAGTTTGATAGTAAGACAAGACTGAGATATTTGGCTACAAAGACAAGAAGTACCTTTAGAAGAGTCATGGTGAAGCTTCCAAAGCTAAGAATACTACCAACTGTCAAGCATGGGGGTGGTAGCATTGTGCTGTGGTACTAATGCATGTACAATTAACACAAGTTTTTCAACTTCACCTAACATCTACAGCTAGGTGGTTGAAACTTGGACAGTGTTGCAACAGGACATTGGTCCCAAACACAGCAGAACTGGTTTCTGATTGACAAATAGGGCTAATGTTAAGCTTTTGGAATGGCTGTCTCAAAGCCCCAACTTTAACTCTAGTGACAATTTGTGAACTATGTTTAGAAGCTGGGTACATGCCAGGAAACCAACCCATTTAAATGCACTCCACCAATTCTGCCAAGAAATATCAGCCAGAATTAGGTCAGGAGCTTGTTGATGGACAGAAAAAGCGTGTGGTCGAGGTGCAACTTGCTAAGAGACATTTAACCAAATATTAGTGATGGTTGTAGGTATAGATTTGAGGCTGTTGGTATATTTTACCTTGTGTGGATAAAAACAAACAAATCCACAATAAACATGCTTTTACAATCCAATTCTTGTTCTTAAAAATCATTACAGTTATATGATGTATAATCAGTCAATGCTGGAAAAAGAATGATTCAAATCAGTTATTAAAAGCCCCCAAATTATCATGACCTGTATGCCCATAATCAGTAAATGTAAAACTCCGACTGCAACTATACTGTATGTATAGGCAAACTGTACTTAATACTAATACTCACAGTAATATGTTCTCTTTAATACTCATAGCATATCAGTTATATCAGATAGGAACAGAGGTAAAGCAATACTTACAGCATGCCTCAAGTTATTTGAATGTGATTCACTTATTGTATCTTGACAATATTGACTTTATATGAAAATGTGACTCCCACACAGTTGTCACGTCTTTTATGGGAATATACTGAGGTTTGGTATAACCCAAATAGGTTCTGAAATTGGTCTTATACCATAGAAATGTGAATAAATAGTATGTTGCTTAGTTTCAATTTTTGCCAACCAATGAAAGTCATTTTAAAAGTTTAACTTTCCACATCCAGTGGAAACCAGATATTTATATCCACTGTATAAAAAGACATATAACCATCACTGTATGACATTAAATCAGACTAAACCTTTCCTGTTTTAAGCCAGTTAGGATTCCCAAAATTATTTCTATTTTTTGAATGCCCAAATAATGAGCAAGACCATTTGTTATGGCTTTCTTCAAAGTCACAAGTTTGCATACATTTTCTTAGTATTTGGTAACTTTGCCTTTAAACTGTCTGACTTTGGTCAAACGTTTTGGGTTTCCTTCCACAAGCTTCTCACAATAGTTTGCTGGTATGATGGCAGGACAGTCCCTGTGGTGTTTACACCCACCCAAGGATGAACCAGAGTTGTAGAGGTTGACAGTTCGCTTCCTGCTATCTTGACTGATTTCTTTTGATTTTCCCCATTATGTCACACAAAGAAGCAGTGTGTTTGAGGTGTGCCTTGAAATGCATCCACAGCTGTGCCTCCAATTACCTCAAATGCTGTCAGCTAGCCAATCAAAGGCTTCCAACGCCATGACGTCATCATCTGGCCTTTCCCAAATAATTAAGCATAGTAATTATGTAAACATCCGCTTTTATAAGGGATTTTATATGGTACACAATGAGTCGTTCAAATCATACATATATTATTTAGATTTTGTGTAAATGTTTAGAGTCTTTTAACCAGATAGCCTAGGCTTTTAGTTACAGGAATGTGTGTGTGGGAGCTGTGTGTCGTGTCTCAGTTCTGAGTAAGTGTGATTGTGTTTCCCCCTGCCAGGAAGTGGGTGGCTTACAGTAAACTGTACCAGAGTCTAGAGGTGGACCCGTCGGTGCTGTTCCAGCAGCTCACCAGCATAGAGTACCACTGGCATCAGCAGGAGCTACCCTACCAGCAGGTACAAACGCTCAACTCACTGCCAGTGATGGAAAGTACCCAAGGGTGCATTTCCATTTTTAGTTCCTTTATACTGGTCATGTACAACATTTCAAAAGAATGTAGGTACTTTCTCTCCTGCCATTTTCAAACTGCATCACTAACATTTTAATTAGGGTCATTTTAATTCTGAATTGTTTTTTTTGTTTTATCATGTATACACTTTTAAAGCTCTTGCTTGTATTTGTTTTTTGGTTGGTTCACTAACCAAAATACCAAAAGAAACTAGAAGTTGATTTTTCAGCAGAAAGAGTGTTGAGAAAGGTGTTGCATTCTGTTACTAGAAACGGGAACTTGGGGATTCTCTTCATGGTTTCCTGCAGTACGGATTGTGTCTGGTGTCGAAGTACAGAGACATCTTCCCACCGACCGCAACTGCTACACCAAAATTACACACGATGCTCAGGTATTCAGAGTTATTGCTCGTCGCCATGAAAGGCGGCCGACTGTATAATGGCCTATGTCTTTAGATATTTTGCTAACACGGCAGACAGACAAATAAACAATTTGGAGAGATTTTAATGAAACTCTCATAAAATAATCAAAGGCTAATTAAAACTGTACAACTAGCTAATTCAATTTTGGAGTCATGATGATTTAAGCTGGTTTAGACAACACATATAACTCAGTCTATTTTACAGTTGTCGAGCTAAAGATTGGTGTGGTAGTTGTCATTCACAACACTTTGAGTGCTAACAGATCACAATATCTTTGTTTAAAGCTTTGACATTAACTATTGGGGTCAACCCAATTCATGGGGGCTGCCGCAGCTACTTTGGAAGCATAAAAATTGCTATAACTTAGTCCATTTAACAGATATTGAGCTAAAGATTGGTGTGGTGACAGTCATCCCTAACACATAATCTGAGCACTAACAGATTGCGTAATGTCTTTGTTTAAAACATTGGTGTTAACTGCTGGAGCCAACTTAATTCAGTATGGCCGCCACAGTTAACAGATCTTAGCAAACATAAAAATGGCTAACTCAGTAAATTTTACAGATACTGACCTATAATTTAGTGTGATAGAGGGCATAGAGTTCTCCCCAATATACACTTCAAGCGCTAACAGATAGCACAACATCTTTGTTTAAAACTTTGGCATGCAAGGCAGCAGCAGATACATTCCTTTAATTCATTTTTTGGCAAAGCTGATCGGGCCAAGATTGTGCATTTCAATGATGTTTTGTTTTTCTTCAGGATCTTAGTCCAGATATGTAAGACTAAGGCTTTTCAGAAACTGAACCCAGCTCACTTTGAACTCCACGATGAGGTCAACGATGCCATACAGGTCAGGAATCATCCTCCTGGGATTATTCTCGACAGCATGTATGACCATCGACTGCCTTTAATCGATTGTAACAAGACTTTTATATCAGACAGGGACAGAGGAGTGGTTCACCATCAAAAAGGGTTTGCATCAGCCGATGACTAAGGTAAAGTCAAGAACGTCATGCATTTCAAAATGTGCTATTTGGAAATTCTCTGATTTATTTCACTTGACTAATGCCATGTTGTTTCTTCGCTCTGATGACATCCAGGACCTGGTAGAGACTGGGAGCGCCCTTTCTAGGTTGATTATGGAGGTGCAGGAAGACATAAAACACAACAAGGATGTGTGGAACAGAGTGTTTGTCAGGCAAGGGAGAGCAATCAAACATAACATTCAAACATTTTCTACATCAGTATGTGTCTCTCATGACCAACACCACGACAGAAGTGCAACTAAAAACACTAGCATGGCTGAATGGAAGTGGTGATGTACTGTATGCACTGAGCTAATGTTGCATTATTTGTCACTGTATGCTGAGGCCAGCGAGGAAATAGATTTTTGGTTAAAGAATTCTCAGAATAACTGTGTGAATGCTGATACTATTGTTTTCCTATTTTTTTATTCATTTTGTACATATTTTGCAATCTAACAACTTCACATTTTGTGGTATTTTAGCCATTTATATATCAAAATGTTCAGGTCATTCAGGAGATGGGTGCTACGATTTTTGGTTTTTGTAACTTCTATACTTTTCAAAAGATTTAAATTTATTCACAAATAATTTCCCTGTAGAAGTCCATTGAGATCTTCAAAAATATTCTTCTGTTTGACATTTGCTAATCTTTTTCTTTTAGCTAGCCTTTTACTACTTTTAGTTACCATTCTACTAATTCTAGTTTTTACCTAGCCATTTGCTACCTTTTGCTTCTAGCTACCTTTTTGCTACTTTAGCTTTTAGCCAGCCCTTTACTGCTTTAGTTTTTAACTTGCTTTTTTCTACTTTTAGTTTTAGCTAGCCTTTTGCTACTTTTAGCTTAAAGCTACCTTTTTGCTTCTTTAGTTTTTCGCTAGCCTTTTGCTACTTTTAGCTTCTAGCTACCTTTTCCCTGCTTTAGATTTTAGCCAGCCTTTTACTACTTTAAGTTTTTAGTAAGCCTTTTCCTACTTTTAGCTTTTAGCTACCTTTTTGCTACTTTAGCTTTTAGCCAGCATTTTACTACTTTTAGTTTTAGCTAGCATTGTGCTGTGTTTGATGTTGCACTAGCCTTTTGCTACTTTTAGCTTCAAGCTACCTTTTTTGCTACTTTAGCTTTTAGCTAACCTTTTGATACTATTAACTTCTAGCTATCATTTTGCTAATTTTAGCTAGCATTGTGCTGTTTTTGGTGTTTAGCTTGTGTTTAGCTTTTTTGAGCTTTAACAAATTAGTTTCAGCTTCCACAGCAAATTTCACAGACTCATTCAACACATTATTCACCCTGCATTTATGTAGAAAATGTAATTTCTCTAGTTTGATTATGGTTCTTCACTCATCCAATAACCGATGTGTTTTCTCTTTGCTTCAGTGCCGTACAAGTAGACGTGTTCACAGTTGTCTATCTGAAGTTTGACTCCCTGGTACGTGGCAAACAGAGCACGTTTTACGTCTCATCTACGTCTGTAACTTTCCTGACGAGCGTTTTAATAATTGTGTTTCATCTAATTCTATTTCAACTCCTCTATTATTCTCTATAGCTTGCACATGAAGTGAGGGAAACCCTATTGCTAATGGAAGGCCAAATGGATGAAAAAGTTGCCAAAAGCCTGTTCCAAGTTTACCTGAGCCTAAAGGGCATCCATAAGGACAAGGCTTTTCTACAGAAAAGGTCAGAAAAAGTCCATACCACGACAAAGCTATGCTCTGGTTACTCTTGAATATCAGTTGTGATCAAAAACTGGTATGAAATAATAACTGAGAAATCAACAGGAGTGCTAACGTTTACTAATTTTCTCATCGACTGTAGAGCTGAACTTCATTTTCAATTGTCTAGTTTGGGTCTCATTCATGTACTATGCCACACTGACCCTGGAACAATGCCAATTTTTATTTTTTATTTTCCTTCTGATCTACCTTTTTTTTAAACCTGCCAGTGTTACAGGAGTTTCTCCAGGCTTGCATTATATTTATTTGCACTTTAGAGAAGCAGAAGTTATCTTTTAGGTAGCACATTTTAGTCAATATTTCAAGCTAGGTGTTTCAACTATTTATTTATTGCATGGCCATGTTCATGCTTTTAGCACTTCTAGCGAACTTTGTAACCAGTTTATGATAGCAGCTTCACATTTGTATTTTTAAGTTTATTTTTATTGTGCGTAATAAGTGTGTAAGTGCAAAAGTGCCAAATATCTCATGAGCCAGAGGATGGATTTTAATGAAACTCCCAGAAAGTCATCATTGGATGCACATCTATAACTGATTAGGTTTTGGAGTAAACCCAATTAAAGATGGCCACCACGGCTAATAAACCTTATCAAACACAAAAATGGGTATAACTCAGATAATTTTGTAGGCTCTGAGCTAAAATCTTGTGTGGTAGTAGCTAAGAGTCATCCCCAGCGATGCCCAGATCTTTATTTAAATCTTTGACATTTTTGGCATCTTCTAAACAAATCCTTTTAAAGCTGGCAGAGAAATTCCCAACTGCAGTCAATCATGATCACTAACTAGAAGTTAATGGGGCTTGGCTTTGTCAACTAAAAACAACCTGAACCTTTAGCACTACTTATTAAATATGTAGATAAATGTATGTTCTGTTTCAGGTAAACTTGAAATAAATCACTGAAGTTGTATGTTGTGTAATCAATCCCCTCTGGAAAAAGAACGGTTCAAATTTTTAAATAAAAGCCCCAAAATTAAGAACTCCAATGATGCTCACATGATGAGCACAACTGTAAATATATACATTATAAATTATTGTGCGTTTGTCATTTCAGGAGATTACTTGAGCTGACGGATTTTCACGAGGGCTTCAGAGATGCTCTGCCGTACTGGCTCAAGCAGGCATTCAGCACCACCCAGGATAGGGTGGAGAGGGCTGTGCAGGTGGACCAGGTAACAAGTTATTACAGTAGATATGTCAGCCAATTGCAGCTATATTGTCAGAGGATTAAATCTATGCTGTTTACTCAGCTCCAGCCACTGCAGACTAGTTCAGTGCCCATTAAGCACAGCTCCTCAGCAGTAGACCTGGTAGCCTGTATCCAGCCGATCTGTCAGCTGTGGGACCAGCTCTCATGGCCAGACCCTGAGGAGGCCTTCATGCTGATGGTCAAAATTACTGAGGTACTGAGAACTACTGAGAACAACAAACGTACAACACCAACAAACTTTCAGGACCAAGAAATGTACAGCACCAACAAACATACAGCACCAAAAAAAGTACAGGACAAACAAACATGCAACACCCCCAAACATGCAACACCAACAAACGTAAAACACCAACAAACGTAAAACACCAACAAACGTACAACACCAACAAACGTGCAACACCAACAAACGTGCAACACCAACAAATGTAAAACACCAACAAATGTAAAACACCAACAAATGTACAACACCAACAAATGTAAAACACCAACAAATGTAAAACACCAACAAATGTACAACACCAACAAACGTAAAACACCAACAAACTTACAGGACCAACAAATGTACAAAACCCAAAACAGTACAGGACAAACAAATGTGCAACACCACCAAATGTACAACAGCAACAAACTTATAGGACCAAAATACGTACAACAACCAACAAATGTACAACACCAATAAAAGCACAGGACCAACAAACATGCAAAACCCCCAAACATACAACACCAACTATTGTACAGGACCAACAAACATACAACACCAACTATTGTACAGGACCAACAAACGTACAACACCAACTATTGTACAGGACCAACAAACGTACAACACCAACTATTGTACAGGACCAACAAACGTACAACACCAACAAATGCAGTCAGAATTCAAAGCCATTAGTCAAACTAGAGAAACTGGTGTTTGTACTGAGTGCTGAATCACTTTGCTGAAATTTGTTAAAGAAACTGAGACTGAATTGTTAAAGTTAAAACAACAATATAAAAAAACAACTTAGCAAAACAGTAACTAAAAGCTAAATTCAGCAAAACAGTAGCTAAAACCTAAAATCAGCTAAACAGCAACTAAAACCTAAAATTAGCAAAACAGTAGCTAAAAGCAGCGTTCACATTTTGAGGAATACTGGAAGGCTGGTGGTTGATTATTTTTGCTGTGTGTGTTTCAGGATGTGTGTAAGATAGTGACAAACTACTGTAAACTCCTTAAGAAGAGGGTCAGGGTGCTGTCAAAAAACTCTGACCACAGCAGCGCCATAAACATGGTAAACCCACGCTCATCTTAAAGTCCTTCCCGTGCTTCTTTTTACCACTGTGGCTGAAGTCTTCTCCCCCTCCCTGTAGCTGTGTGTGGTGGTGAACGACCTGGAGCACTTACGGGGAGTGCTGAAAAAGCTTCCCACACAACTGAACTTCGAAGGACTTCAGACTCGCACTAAAAGCGTCATCGGGGACAGCCAGTTCAACAACACACTGCATCTACAGCTTCAGCAAGCCCAGAGCCTCCTTGACCGAGAGATCCGATCAGCACTAGACACTCTTGGGGAAAAGGTATCACTGGAAAAGGAGTTATTCAGAAGTTATTACTTATGAATTAGGATGGCTAGTTAGTTGGGTTATCTTTGTTGTTTGTGTGGGGTTGTGTGGAGTACTGATGAGCATGCAGTATCTTACCTGCAGCAGAAAGCAGTCAGCACGATCTCAAGTTTGGAAAATCAGGGAAAAGTTGTTGTACTGGAGTCAAGCAAACAGCTACAGAATGCATTCAAAAAGGAATTTCTGCTATCTAAAAGTACTCAAACTCAAAGGTTTTAGAACGCTTCAAGCCATCGCTGTATTTTTACACCCCATCACTTTTGTATAAAACTGTTATTTATGTTGTCGCTGTTTTCTCAACCAAACATTCATTTTGTTGCAAGTATAACTGCACTGTTGCTATATATTGTTATGAAAAATAACATTACGGGACTGTCCACAGGGGGATGGTTTTTGTGAATACGCAAAAGTCTTCAGTCGTCCACACGAAAACGCCATCCTAACGTTTAGCATGACAGCGGTGGTTAGCACTGTTGCCTCACAGCAAGAAGGTCCTGGGTTCAAGCCCCGGCTTGGACTTGTGGTCTTTCTGGGTGGAGTTTGCATGTTCTCTTTATGGTGCATGTTAGGCTGCCTTCAGGCCTCCCTTGGAAAAGAGATCTGTGATCTCAATGGGACTTGTCTGGTTAAATAAAGGTTAATAAATAAATAGAAGCCCTAAAACAATATGTTTTGAAAACGGGTTCCAGAGTGGAAAAAAATCTTGAAACGCCACCTTTTGGGCTCTTGAGTGAACGATCAAAACAACGATGTCATTGCCCCATCTCTAATCTAACCTACAACACAAGGGCGTCCTTTTCATGTTGTTGTGTTTACATCTTGCACCTAGCATGTAAGCTGTACGCACATATTGACGCCTTGTTTCCTGTTTCTGGTATAGTTTTTGTTACAGCACCACATACAGGCCTGGCACAGTTGCTACACCATGTTAGGTTGTTTTCTCTTTTTTTGTCTTGGTGAAGACCATTCTAGAAATGGTAGAGAGGATATATTTAGAAATGACAAAAATATTGTTTTGGATAAAACTGTGTATTCGTGTGGACAAGGCCTTATTGACTTCTCAGTCCCCTGGGAGCTCTCCTCAACATTTCACATATCTGATAAAGTGGCAACAAACCAAAGACAACACATAACCTCTTATTTCTCCAGAAAACAGCTCTTGCTTTTGTAATTACTTAGTTTTGCAGCCGATAGCTTTTGTTTTAGTGTTTGACTGGCAGATTTGCATCAGTTTCTGTTCCAAGGAATTATAAGCTGTAGCAACACAAATATTGCTTGTTTGGGAACATAGCGAAAAACGAAACAACTGCCTGATCCTTTCCTACGTTACACCGTATGCAAAGTTAAAGCACGGGCAAGGTTTTCTCAAAGGGGTCACCCGTGACCTGGACCTTGTGAACTTGAAATCAGTAGGGATCATCCCCAACCCATGAGGTGTCCAGCTGGGCAGTTTGCCATTCCTACTTTACATGGTTGCAGAGCTAGAGCACGGGCAAGTTTTTTTTTTTGTTTTACAAAGCGATCACCTGCAACCTTGACCTTTGACACCGTGACCTTGAAAGCAGTAGAGCCACGAGGTGTCCAGCTGTGCAGTTTGACATTACAGGGTTATCAATTTAGAACTTGGACAAGAGATTGTCCACAGACGGACAGACAGACGGATGGACGGGCATAAAAAAAATTTGAGCTGGAGTTGCTTTAAATGGTAAAAATGGGTTCTGCTCTTAGTAATTCTTAGCTTGACTTCCTTATTTACCAATTTGAGATCCCTCTGACTGCTGTCTACCGCCAGTAAGATATTGACTGCTTATAACTACTCCATGTAACTGCAAGTCAAAGAACATTCCTTTCGTAAAATATGTTTATAAAATTGGTAAACTGCACTTATTTCTTTTGCTTTAGTTAAACACAGACATTGAGACTCACGTCAGAAGTATGTCGACCAGGCGGCGGATTCCCTCCAAGTCCACGGAAGACGTGAGTGGTCATCGTTACCAGATTTTTAGACGCTGATACAAACCCCTGCCGCTATTTTTCTTCATGATCAGCCTTTTACCTACTCATAGGCTGCAGCCCCTCTGATGCGCTACCTCGAACAGGAGCTGCAGTATATGAATGAAAACCTAGTTCAGGAGAACTTCAACAGGTACATCATACGTTCGACAAACTCTCCTTTAATTTCCATTTGTGCCTTGGTTTTTCTAAGGATGCCACTTTTTCCCCCTCTCCTACACCCAGTCTCCTGAAACCTTTATGGAATAACTCAGTGAAAATCCTACATCAGTTGTCTACTCAGTATTCACAGCAGGAAGGGCTCATGGTGTTCTGCCAAAGACTGCTGTATACGTTGCAGGTTGGTGCACAATCAAATGGTTATGGGGCTTTATTACGATTGATTAAAATAGTAATGTGGTGTCATGGGAAAATGAGAGTACACCTCTTCAATTTTGGGGTTTTACTTATTAACCAGGTGCTACCAATCAAACGTATTAATTAACTTGACTGATTAACACTCACGGTGAAGTCAAATTACACATAACAAAGAGCTCCTACAATGCCAAGAAGGAAAGACATCAGCAATGACCTTAGAGAAGCAACTGTTGCCGCCCAATAATCTTAAAGGCTATAAGTGCATTTTCAAATAATGTGGAGTCCATCATTCTACAGACAGAAAGATTATTCACATGTGGAAAAAGACAACTGCCAATCTTCGTAGGAGTGAACGTCCAAGGAAATTCACCCCAAGGTCAGACTGTGCAATGTTAATAGAAATGACAAAAAAACCCAAGAGCTCCATCTCAGACTCCACAGGCCTCAGTTACTAGGTTAAAGGTTAAAGTTCATGACATCTGAATGAACCACAAGACTTAGATCAATGTCCTTTGGGCAGAGTAAAGTAAAGACATTTACCCATAATGCATAGCGCCATGTTTGGAGAAAACCAAACACAGCATTTCAGCACAAACATCAACTGTCAAAGGACACTTGAGATTAAACTGGAATCATTTTAGAAGAACCTGTTAAAGAACAGATCATTTCTATTATGTCCCGACTCGTAAAACTCTAAAACTGAAAAAGGGTGGACGTCCTTTTTCCCATGACTGTAACCCCAGAAACACTTAACATGACAGAACGGTCCCACTCAGCACAAGTTTGACCATTTTGATAACTTTTGAATGACGTCTACTGAGACCAAATGAATTGCCAATAAGTTTATTGAATTATTCTCAGCATTTGTTTTATATGAAACAAATGATTTTTAACGTGTGCTTTGGGAACGATTATTTGTTTCTGGTATTGCCTTCTTTTGGTCAAGTTCTCACAACATTTTCAACCACAGATTCGTTTAGTATTTAAACACCATCTAAAATAAGTAAGTGCACAATAATTAAGGGTTAAGAATTTAAAAAAATGCTCTCATGTATTTCTGTCGAAATGTGGAAAGATGAAAAGAATGTATGTACCAGCAATTTTACTGCTCATTACTTGTATATTTTGATTTTTTATTTGACTAAAAAACAGCAAAAACTTTCCAATAAGCCCACAGCTTCACTGTGCAATACGTTTTGTCTTCCTTTGTGTGAATTTCAGAGTCTTGAGCAGTGCTTTCACGCTGAGGGAAATGGACTTTCTCTGGAAAAACTCCACTCTGATGAGTACAAGGTGAGAAACCAGGAGCTGAGGTTTCTTTTATGTCACTGAAAGGTTGTTTCATCCTCACATGCATCAAATGAAAACTAAAAAAAAAAAATCCTCCCTTATCTAGACTCTAAAGGCTCTCCTCACTCACAACTCTCTGAGCAGCCAACAGCTCATGGAGAAGTTTTTTAAAAGAAAAATAGCGGAGCAGGTGAGTTTGAAAGAAGCTCTTTTTATACTCCCTGAATACTCTTGGAAGGGCTGTATTCTGAGTATTCTGACTTTGATTTCCCACCGCTGAAGGCGAAATGGCAATAATGTTTTTGCCTGTGTCTGTGTGTGTTCGTTTAGCTGTAGCATTAGCAAATATCCCATGAACCAGTAGATGAATTTTGATGAAACCCTCAGCAGTCACTGAATGTACATCTACAACTGATTACATTTCGGAGTCTCCCTGATTCAAGATGGCTGCCACAACTAAGCAACCTTATCAAACACAAAAGTGACTATTACTCAGCTAATTTTACAGATGTTGAGCTGAACTTCGGCATGGTAGCAGCTGAGAGTCATCCTCAACACATACTTTAGGCGCTCAGAGATAATGTGAGATTGTGCAACACGTCATTTACGGGGTTTGGCCAAAACGGTTATGTTCTACGTAATATGATCTCAATTTAAAATAAATAAATGCTGGCGGGTGATATGCAGTCCTTCAAGCAATGCTAGGCTTTTAATTTTGTTCCGTCCTAACTGCTGCAGAAAAGTTACACTGGGGAGAAATACGGTGCGGTTACCCTCCTCATGTCCTACAGAGAATCTGACCAAAAACTGAGAGTTGAAGTACTCAATGCGGTCAACCTCTTACCAATGGACACTAATGGTAAATCAACAACACGCCTACAGTATACACAGTGCTCCGAGATCTGTTTTTCCTGTGTTGAAGAAATGCTTTGATGATTGTCAGGTTTCAGCGACCCGTTTGTGCACCTGTGTCTGGAACCTAGCCACATCTTTCCTGAGGTTGAGTCTCGCTGCACTCAGATCAAGAGCTGTGATCTCAATCCCCTCTTTGATGAGTCCTTTGAATTGTAAGTTGTTGCCCTTCTTCTGATTGCTAACCTGCTTCATGGTTCTTATTTACTTATATACTTTCCTCCTTTGCCGTTTTTTATTGGTGAAATGAGTGAACAGTGTGGCATTATCTAGTTTCAATAACTTCTTTAGGATTATCACCTCACCTGTTCTACCTTTATTGTTTCTCTCAACAGATTTAGTTTTTAATGCTAATGAAAGTGAGGTGTCTTATTGTACTGTTGCCTGAACACACTTGTAAGAAAAGTGACAGTTACAGTTGCAGTCAAAATCTTACATACACTCTTCAATAGGATTGAAGTCATTAATTTGGGGCTTTTAATAATAGATTTCAACTGTTCATTCCCCAGGCTTAAATGACTATATAACATACAACTTCCATGATTTTTAGAAACAAGAAGTTTCTAAGTTTGGAGCGTAGATTTTCTTGGATCCACTCAAGATCAGAATCATACATACTGGCTTGAATGTATATACATAGACACCCACGAATATTTGGTTAAACGTCTTTTGGGAATCGATCACACACTTTTTGTATCCATCAACAAACTTCTGGCATAAATCTGGCTGATTTTTGTCCACTTGTCTTGACAGATGTGGTAGAGTTCATTTGAATTGGTTGGCTTTTGGCACAAGAGTGGTCTTGTAATCCTGAGGCTGCGAGGTCAAGCCCAGGTTGCGTCAGGAAGGGCATCCGGTGTAAAACATTTGCCAAAATCTTCCGTGCAAGTTCACCCACTGTGGCGACCCTCGTTGAAGGGAGGAAGAAAGGTTTCTTGGCACGAGACCCAGCTTTTAAAAATAGTCCACAAATTTTTCATAGGCTTACGGTTGAGACCGTTCCAGAAGCTTAATGTTAGCCTGATTTATCCATTCAGGAACCAGTCCAGATGTGAGTTTGGTGTCATTGTCTTGTTAGAACACCCAACAGTGTCCAAGTTTCATCTGTCTAACTCAGTGGTGTCCAGTACTGGTCCTCAATGGTAACTATCCTGCATGTTTTGGTTGTTTCCCTGCTCTTCAGCAAGTCTTCAAGTTCTGCAGAAGCCTGTTAATCACTCAGTCATTCAGATCAGGTGTGTCGCAGCAGAGAAACACCTAAAACATGCAGGATAGTGGCCCTCCAGGACCAGCATTGCACATCGGTGGTCTAACTGATGATTTGAGATGAAGTTAAAACATTTAGAGATAGTGCTCCTTCTTCTTTATTCCAGCCACCATACTTGCCAGCTGGTACAGTGTTCTTCCTCACCTCCACTCCTCCAAACCTACTGTACTTCTTGCCATTGTGGCCAAATAGCTCAATCTTTGTCATGTCTGAGCCTAAAACCTTTCTCCAGAAGACATTTGACTTGTCCATCATGCTTAAGGCTGTCACTTTTGTTGTGGGAGATATATATGTATATATATATATATATATATACATATATATACACTCACCGCCCACTTTATTAGGTACACCTGTCCAACTGCTCATTAACGCAAATGTCAAATCAGCCAATCACATGGCAGCAACTCAA
>JAOXNZ010000064.1:7721071-7742280 GCA_028566095.1 Kryptolebias brasiliensis | reverse complement strand
ATAAATTGTGTGTCTTTGAGCTCTACTAAAAAGAATTACACAACAAATTTTTTTCTTCCAGTTTTGTGGGTTTTGCTCCAGCAGCACATTCTTCTGACCAGCTTCAAGTTTCATGCCTGTTTTAACCTTTCAGATGCCTGATATGTGTCGGTTGTTTTGAAAGGGAATGTTGGTTTGATGTTTCTGTAAGTCTGAGAGTAGGTGTGAGTTCCCTGTCTGAGAGGATACCTGTTCGACAGCATGTAGGCAGGTACAGAGCTGAGCCTGTAAACTAAGGACCGACTCGAGCGGCAGTCGGTGGAGTAGCTGGAGTTGATGCAGCGCGAGGTGGGGATTGTCTCCGCTTCGTAAGCTCTCCAGCGCCTCCTGCAGGAGAGAAATCTGCCTCTGCGCTTCCTCCTCAGCCAGGCGGGCCCGGTCAGCCTCAGCAGCTGACCGGGCTGCGTTTGCACGGGACTCCTCCGCATCCGCTTTGAGCGCCGCCCAGGACTGGAAGAGGAATAAGGAGAGCATGTTCACTCTCAACTCAAATTTCAAGTTGTTGGATTTACAGAAAGTGTTTTTAAAAGAAACGGATCCATTTCTCACAAGCGGGCGCACGTGCTCCTCTACCTACCTACCTACCTGAGCTGTGTGTCTCCAGCTGTGACCCCACTGCTTCAGCGCCCTGTGAGCGTCCTCCAGCTCCTGTTTGAGCCTGCCGGTCTCTGCACAGGGGCCGGAGGGGAGCAGGGCGGGGGGGGTGCCAGGAGAACCCTGACCAGATGGGAAGTGCTCCCAGATATTTGTGCTCATACCATTTAAACCTGCAAAAAACACAATAAATATGAACTGGTCCCTCGTGACACCACTTGACATCTTGAATCTCAATCTGTGCACCTAAAGAGCTATGGGATGGTCCCAGGAAGGGGCTCTCTGATTGGCCCGGTTGTGACAAATGAGTAGAGAAGAAAGGCGACGCCTGGAGCCTGACCGGGGGGGATGGAGAAGGGGAACTGAAGGGAGCGGAGCTGCTGAAGGACCCTGGGATGTTGACTGGAGCAGAACTCTGAAGCTGACTGCCTCCTGTGAAACCAAAGAGCAAAGAACTTACAAATCATCTGAATATTAGTGTGCACACAGCACTCATGTGTAGCTTGTTGTTTTGTGTGTTCTTGCTTTGAAAATACCTAGCATAACTCCCACGCTGGAAAGGGCAGAACTGCTCTCTAAGCTCTTCTCCAAAGCGGAGACAGCAAAGTCGTTCAAATCGAGGTCATCCAGGGCCGACTCTGTCACACAACAACAGATTTCCCAGTTGATTTATTGCTTGAAATGTGGATTCAGGTTTCTCTCGACACCCTTACGTACCGACGACCGACTCCACGGTCTCACTGGTGGGGTAGAAGGGCAGGGCGTTGGCGTTCATGCCTGATGTGATGCTGGAGCCCAGCGGTCCCAGGGGGGCGGGGCTGGGGGGTGTAGCTGCCAGACTGGAAGGGATGCTGGAGGACAGACTCAAAGGGCTGCCAACAGGCAGGAACACCAACAAGTCCTGAAGAGCAAACAATGATGGGTTCTCATAAAGGAATGCATATTTCCTGTTGCCTTTAAATGGTTTAAGATTAAAATCATTTTATAATGAGAAATGACAGTTATATCCATTTTAGTCAGGCTTAAAAATAACGTCACACAGGATCTGACACTCAACGTATTTGCTGTGAGTGACTCTCAACTACTACCACACCAATCTTTAGCGCAATATCTGTAAAACTGACTGATGTTTTCTAAAATCAGTTGGCTGTGGCGGCCATCATGAATGGGGATGCAGAAGTACATCCTGTTAACCTCCTCTAGGCAGAAGTATAATCTTGCGAGTTATGGGGAGGGTTATGTTTTTTTTTTTAAGTCTGTTCGGGGTGCGCAATGCGTGAAATGGCAGCTGAATAAACCTCTGAAAACTATAAAAGTTGTGTTTTTGTAGTTTACATGGTAGCAGAGGATGGTTACCAATTACAGAGTACCGCCAACGGTTGATGAAGCCAGGCTATAGGAGTGCTGGAAAAATGAGGTTAGCATTTGGACACGTGTTACGGATTTGGGTAAGAAGAAACAGGCACTCGCTGTGGCACTGGGGCTCGAAGGGAGAGCTAGAGAGATTGCATTGGAGATACCCGCAGACGATCTGAACAAAGATGACTGTATGGAACCCTTGTTTGTTAAATTGGATGCGGTATTTTTAAGAGAAGAAAAAGACAGAGGCAAGACAGAGACTCCTATTTTGACTCGATATCCAAATACAGTACAATGTCCATGGCGGACTTCATCATAGATTTTGAGCAACGTTACAATCGAATGAAGAAGTACAACACGGCACTGTCTGACGCTGTGCTAGCGTTTAAACTCCTGGACGCGGCTTGTCTCGAGGAGCCCTCACAGCGTGCACGGATTTGACATTTGCCTCCATGAAGTCGGGATTGAAGCAGATTTTCGGGGGGAAAACTATCAGAGCAAGAAACGGCACCGAGACTCAAGAGGCTGTTTATTTTTCGGAGCAAAGATCACCAGGCAAATTCAGAAGGATCAACGGCTCATCACAAAGCAGACAGCGGCAAGACAGCAGCAGCCACAGCAGGGTACAAATCCACTCCACAAATATGTAAGCCAACAAAATGTGCCATTTGACAGAGCGTGTACCATCGGGTCAAAGACTCTGCATAGGAAAAATGAAGTCAAGTTGACACAAGATGGAAATATGGAGGAATGTAACATCATTTTGTTGACAAAGATAGAGACGGACTTGGAGATCTTCCTGACTGAATCATTGGGATCGGCTATCATTGATACCGCTTGCACCCGTACTGTTTGTGGTGAAAAGTGGCTGAATAGTTACATAAAAGACCTAAGCCAAAGCAAAATTGACAAACTACTGCAAACAGAAGCTCCAAGCTGCAGATCTTTTAGATCTGGAGATGGTCAGGTGGTACTCTCCAACAGAAAAGTGAAGTTTCCTGCTAAGATCAGCCAAACAAAGTGCCACATTGAAGCCGAAGTGGTTTCTGCTGATGTTCCTTTATTGCTGAGCAAAATGTCTCTAAAGAGAGCAGGAACTGTTTTAGACATGGAGAATGACAGAGTTGTCGTGTTCAAAAAACAAGTTCCTCTTGACCTTACTAGTTCGAGACACTATTGTGTGGATATAAGAGATGAAAATGCAGGAGCTCATTCGTGACTGTGAGATATGTCAGAGATACAGCAGGACAAAGCCCAAGCCTGCTGTTGGTTTGCCTCTGGCCTCAGAGTACAATGAGACGGTGGCAATGGATCTACACGAGTTGGAATCTGGCGTATGGTACCTGCACCAGCGCTTCAGTGCTAGACACATTCTGAGGACTAAGAAACCCTCCTTCCTTCACTCATGGATAAGTGTCCATGGTGCACCCAAACAGATCTACACTGACAACGGTAACAAGTTCAACAATAAGGAAGTTAGAGACATGGCAGAAAAATTCAACATTGAGACAAAAAAAATTTTATTTTTCATTTTTAAGATAGAGGGAGATTGTTCACCTCTTCTAGGCAGAAGTATGTTCTCGAGAATTTTGGGGAGGGTTACGTTTTTCTGGAAGTCTGTTCGGGATGTGCATGAAATGGCGGCTGAATAAATCTTGTTGTAATTTTGGAGTTTACACGTCCAATGATTCCACTGTCTGGGTGTTTCATTAAAATGCATCCAGTGGTTCATAAGAAATTTTTTTCTAACAGACATGTGAGCACGTACTGACACAGCCAAAAACCTTGAGCAAAGAAAAAACCTGCTGAAGGTCTGAAAGGTTTCACAAACAAAAAGGAGAACAGAAACATCAGCAGCCGTAAGCACAAAAGGACTTGAACACTGAAAAAGGATGTTCTCACAAAAATTGAGAAGCATGTCCTGAAATTAGTTGTTAGAACTTACTTTCAAATGACTTCATCTGGTGGACAAATTCCCTCAAAGTGACATGTGTAGCCTGTTTGTTCTGCTGAGTGGTTTATACATTAGGCTGCAGGAGTTTTAAACGTGTGAGTGATCGTACCTGTTTGCTTTGTGTCGTTGAAAACTCTCGGCTGCGCTGCTCGAAGGAAAAACTCCGATGTTGTTTGGCCTGAAATCACAAATTATGTCACAACAAACATTGCGTAGAAACCGTTTAATCGCTCAAAGATTTTTTTCTTCTTCTTGGATTTAGATCTAAACAAGCTGATCGTGAGCATATTCTCCACGTCATTTACGTATCTTTCTCACCTGATCTTCCCGCTCGAATCCAGGCGCCCTGCCGTACCCCCCGTCTCCCACCCAAGGACACAGAGGGTCCACTCCTCCTCTGGCGTCCTCACACAGTGATAAAACACTACCCAGCAGCCCCTGCTCTGCTGCACAGGATACAGCGGAGGGGGAGAAGAGGTCTGATGCTGTACAAAGACCAGGTCTTATGTTGAGACCGCTGGGGCTTAGACAACCCTCCTGGCTAGGGAGGAGGTCCAGGGGTCTTGGGAGAGGAGGGGAGCTGGGGAAGGGTGGTTCTTCAGGAACAAAAGGCTCTGGAAGTGGTTTGATAAAAGCAAAATTAAATTGTTACCACGGAATCACCTGCCGAGAAGGAAGCAAAAACATTAAGTAGGAACTCACTTTCAACATGAGCGAAGGCACAGAAGGGTCCTCTGGGACAGCTGCCACACTGCTGCATGTCATTACATTTAGTGGACCTATAGATCTGGGACAAAATAAACCCTTATTTATTCATCTACAGGCAATACTGCTCCTGACTGTGGGAGATGGACAGTAAAACAAACCAAACCTCTGGGTGGAACTGCTGCTCCGTTCTCGTGTGGCAGTACTGACACCCCTCTGCTCCTTCACATTTGCTGGGGTCTCCCCACTCTTCACCCTGCTTCACCGCTGGACACGGCAATGCTCTGCGGTGGCGAGCACAAACGTTTATTTAATGGAATGAAAATCGTATGAAAAACATGACATGTGAATCTGTTCCACAAGCACCTGTATGTGTGCTTGTGCGGGCTGCGCCGCCGGTCTTTGCTGTTGTGGTAATATGGACAGGCGTATCCCTGACGGCACAGGCGAGGGGGTTTCTTACACAGCTCGGTCTTGTAGTGGGACAGCACATAAGTGTTATCTAAAGAAATAAAGAGACGGTAACATATGCAGATAAAAGTCAGCTCAAGAGATCATTTTTGGCACTAAACTAATTAATAATCTACTAAACACAACAGGATGCAACTGCTTTAGTTTTTTTTTTTTATGTATAATTCGCAAATTTAACACCATTTCTGAAATATACGACTCACTAAGAAAATGTGGGGTCAAGTTCAAACAGATTTAAGGCCTGCAGATAATTAGAATGAGGTTACTCCAGCAACGCACCGCATTGGCCCCATCAAGTGCATGCCAACGCACATTCCTCATAAATTGCACAGTAATCTGACAACAGAGAAATGACTACGCTGATAGAGCCAGTATCTCGCTGGGATGTGATTGTTGGCAACAACTTTGTGAAAAGCATTCAAGAGGGAGCCTCCAAAATGTTTTGAAATGTTTGCAGAGGTTCTCAATTTCCTCGAGCGAGTCGCAGAGGCCCGCAGTCTTGTCACTTGAATTTTGAACATGTTCAAAAAACAAATCTGCATAACCAGAGTTGTCACAGGCGTCTTAAACCTTTCTTGGTTCTAGAGCGCTGGAGCTGCATATCTGTGTCACCTGCCCCCTGTTTAGTTTTTACTACTGTTTGGAAACATGTACTTATAACTTGACTGACACTGGATGCATTGCTTGCACTTGCAAGCAAGCTCTCCTTATAACACCTTTGTTACTGTCTGACGGGTGTATCGCCCCAGTCGAACTCCCCACCTTCCTTGAAGAGGGTCGCACCGGCACAGGTTAAACACTTGACACCACTTCCAGCTCGCCTCCCCAGATAAGAGGCAAAAAATGATAAGAGTAGTGGCTTTTCACTGCGGCTGACAGAGCAATAACAGGTCTGTGATGCCTTTAGATGTCCGGGTTTCCACCCATACCACGCTAATTAATAGCTCACAATTTGTTTATTTTTCCAACTCTTGTAATCACTCTGTGCAGGGGTACTGAAGCAGATGCCGCTTGCAGACAAAGCACAACTTATCTGATTGTGTTTTTAGGCAAAACATAATTATTTTAGGAGCTTAATGCCTGATTTGAACAGTACTACATTTTTAATGTTCTTCTGTCTTGAGATCCAGACTCATTAAAAAAACATCCAAGGCTACAGCCCTGGCCGAACTATGCAGAGGATAAATAATAATTATTAAAAAAACGGTCCAAATCTGCCTATATTTATTACAAAAGTGTCCTCCAGTACCTTAAATCTTAAACAGGTGGGTATGATGTATGTTGGGCAACGAATTATTGTGCACGACCTAGAACGCAGTTTTGCGAGCCCCGCACACAAAAATTAATCGTGAGTTTCAAAAATTGTCTGTGCAAAATGCTGTCGCAGGGCTAATTGGTCCCGTACAAAACATAAATTGAAGAGGATGTCTTTAAAGACTCAAACATGGTCACAAACACACAAAATTCAGCAAGACTGCCAAATTTACCAGTTTTGAATCTCCAACTACAACAGTCGCATCCCAATGAGATTCAAACTCCCGTCTCAATATGAGCAGCGCAGCGTTTTAGCCCATGATTTAAACCTGAAACTGGAGCAGACCTCAGGTTTCGCTGATCTCTTAAACAACTCGCTCCCACTTTTGCAGGCAGAAGAGGTTTACCTTGCCAGCGTGGTTCCTCACTCAGGACCTTCTCTATGAGGGCTGTGCTCACTGCTTGTCCCGACTGCCCGTCCCCCCCACCTCCCTCTGCTGCTGCCGAACCTCCTTGAGACTCCATCACCTGCACTTCTCTGTTGAAGACACAACGCAGAATACCTTTGAGCAACGAGAGAGCTGCATGTGTGGAATTGAACTCAAAGGTGAAAGCTTTGGCACTGAGCTAGAATTAAGGCCAACTCTGCGCACCTGATGTCAAAAACGGGGCTGCGCAGGTCATGCGATCCGTGAGCAAAGGCACAGTGGGAGCCGTTCTTGGTGCAGTGGCCTTTTGAATCAGTCTCATGGATACACGATCCAGTTTTGTAATAGCGAAGGTGGTATCTCCGCTCAGTGTCACCTGCTGTTCGATGCAGAAAGGGACATCTGAAACACAGAGAGAAACCAAATTCAACACAGAGTTAAAATAATCAGTATCAGTGATCAGTAAAATGTAATTTCCCAAATGATATCCATCACAGCTCCACTCCTGTGTATAAATGTCAACAGGAGCTCCCTGTTGAGCACAAAGAAGGTACTAATGTTGCATGGGAAAAATATGAATGAGAATAAAAGGCAGGGTATCTTCAGTCACTTCTGTCTTGTTACAACCTGATCACTTTGGAGATGCATGAAAGCCATTCCTAATTAAAATGAAGTAGCATTCCTTAAAAGAATGCACATCACCCACCGCCCTGCATCCCACAGTTTTAAACAAAGATTTTTACGGCATCTGTTAGCGCTCGGGTTCTGTGTTGGAAAAGAGGTTCAGCTACAACCACGCTAGATTTTAGCTCAACATCTATAAAAATGGCCATGTTCTAGCCATTTTTGTGTTTGCAAAGATTGATTAGTTGTGGTGTCTATCGTGAATCAGTCTGACTGCAAAAGCTGAACAGTTGTAGATGTTCACTTTTGGAGAAATTCAACCCACCGGTTCATGAGATATTTGTTGTCTCGTACATGTCTGTCAGTTACATGAGGACAGACAGACAGACAACAAACAAAACAAAAAGAAAAGCTTCTGAAGTTTTGGACTTTCACACACAATGGGTGAAACTATGCACAACATTCATAAAGAATTCCACTGTGCCAATTTTGGCCACTAAAATAAAACAGTCTCTTTTTTAAAAGGTCTGGTGTGTTTTTCTTAATTCATAGTCTGTCAATATCCACTGAAGGGGCCGTGATAAAGTGTTCCCACCCAGTCGGAGCCAGCCTAAAACATCAGTGAAGCCTCAGCTGCACTCACTCATCTCCATCGGGGCAGGTGCCTGTTCCCTCATCAAATTTGGTGCAGTAGACATCTGGGCTGTAGTTGAAGGTCCCGTCCCGTCTGCGGATGGGTCTGCGGCGCCGCTGGTTCAGGAAATGCCAATGGAAACAGGAAAAAGGCCTGTGCTGCGTACATTTGTGCTGCACGAACAGGGGACACTGCTCAGTTCTGAACTCTTTGAGATACCTGAAAAGAGAAGGAAGGCGGCAAGAATGAATGTCTGTTTTTACACAAACATGTGGCATTTCAAAAGCTGCAAATGATCTACCAAGTACTTAGGTAACCCCAAACCTGAAGCTACTATGGCTACTGTCAAACTATTTCCCCTACAGACCGTACTATAATGGTAACTATGAACTACTAGCACAGAGCTTTCCAAAAGTGCAACACAGGACATAAATAAACTAAGCTAAATTACACAGCTTGTAAGAAATAGTTACTGACAAGGCCTCTTAGAGTTTAACAACATATCTCCGCAAAAGAGCATCATTTTAACTCATCTAAAATCCACTGCGCACACTCGGTTTACAAAAAAAAATGTGGCTGTAGTTTAGTGTGTGCAGCTGCACGTGAGGTTGTGTAGAACCAGCTACGTACGTGTAATGCTGAGGTTTCTCTGGCTGTACGTTCAACACGGTTGCGGGAGATGTCGACCCCCCCGCGGGCGAAGACGAAGAAGACGAAGAGGGCCCCCCCGCCGCAGACGTTGCTGCCGAAGACGAGGGGGGCTGTGAATTTGTTTTAGACATTTAAACGGTTTTAAAACCTCACAACAAGAAGCTTGTTTTTAGCTTACTGGCTAGCTACGCTTGTTAGCTTCGAAATCCGCATTCTCCAACGATGTGAGCTTGCGCAAGACAAGCGGAAGTAGTAGCGAAGGGACAAGGAGATGCAGCGCGGAACTCTGGGAAATGGAGTTCGGTCATTAACTCACCAATAATCGTTCGAGTAAAAGAAAAAACTGGCAAGATTAGATCAAATACCACGATAGCGCAACATAAACATCATCTGTGTAAAGTTCGAGAAGACGTGGTGAACGGTTTGTTTTTACGTGTTTTGACCTGCCTAATTTGATTGGTTGTTCCGTATTCAGTTTGGACGAAGAGCCAATGAGCGCGTGTTATGTTAGAAACATGACGTCACGTCGAGGTATTAATAGTCGGCTTCGTTCACGGTCTGAGCTATAGTCAGATTCGGCGAGACGCGGTGAAGATTTCACTACTGCAACGGCTTAATATATAAGACTAACGTCCTAAAGGTAAATAAATATAATTGATCTGCTTTTGTAATAAGTTGTTAATGGTGACTGTACTTACTTTGACGTTTGTTATGATAATGTTTATTGTCTACAATATTTCTCGGCGCTAAAACATGTCTGTTCCTAAATGTTTGCGTTCACTAAAAATAGAACAATGGAGTCTCCAACGTTTGAAGTGCTTTCACTAAACGTCGCCATTAGCTTACTAAAATCAAAACTGTTTCCTCACTTATAAGCCTGTAGTTACTTTCAGTATGGTTTCGAAGTTATATATTTGGTAAAAAACCGAAAAATGATCGAGGTAATGGTGCTTGTGTTGATTTTCATGTATCGTTCAGGATAAAACGGAAAATGGCGAGGTCGGAAAAAGCAGAGCCGCGCTGCTTCGGGCGCCATTTGTTGTGATGATAATGTAGCAGTTAGCATTAGCGGGATGTAGCTAGCTGTGGTATCATAGCGTAAACAATGGACGAGGACTCGTAATTACTGTTCAAGACTGTTAACTAATATGGTCCGATAGGGTTTCATAAAAGCTCATTTTTAAAAACATTTTAAACAGAAGGCTGTTATTGAAGGCCGGCGCCTCCCTTAGTGACAGCATTAGGGGAGGAGCGCTGCTTACGTTAGCATGTTTTGTACACCGTTGGTGTCTACTTACTGTGGGTTTTCTCTCTGTAACACTAAGAACAAGGGTAGATGTGATTGTACTTTTATTTCTTGCATTTAGAAAGCTCGACATGGCTCGTACCAAGCAGACGGCTCGTAAATCTACCGGAGGAAAGGCGCCAAGGAAGCAGCTCGCTACCAAGGCAGCCAGGAAGAGCGCCCCATCCACTGGAGGAGTCAAGAAGCCCCATCGTTACAGGTAGGATGCCTTCTTTCACACACAGCACTTGTGTCATGTTTTCCACTTCATCCATTCAATATCTTGTGTTCTAGGCCTGGAACTGTGGCTCTGAGGGAGATCCGTCGCTACCAGAAGTCCACAGAGTTGCTCATTCGCAAGCTTCCCTTCCAGCGCCTGGTGAGGGAGATTGCTCAGGATTTCAAGACCGACCTGCGTTTCCAGAGTGCTGCCATTGGTGCTCTTCAGGTGAGAAAATGTCCCTTTTTAAGGTAGTTGAAGTGTAGTAACACGAGCAGCGCTTATTTCTACTCTTCTGTTTTTGTCAACAGGAGGCCAGCGAGGCTTACCTGGTGGGTCTGTTTGAGGACACCAACCTGTGCGCCATCCACGCCAAGCGTGTCACCATCATGCCCAAAGACATCCAGCTGGCTCGCAGGATAAGGGGGGAGAGGGCCTGAAGGAGCCCGGTAGCCTCATCGTCACGACAAATGATCCTATTTATCATACTTAACCATTTTCTGGACATTTTTATTTCTTGGGTTATTTTTAAGTTTTGAATTTTGTATTTTTAGAGTGATACAATAAATTAACCATTCCACAAACCCAAGTACACTAAGGGGAAGTAGTGTCTACCTGCCATGTTTTAGGTTGTCATGAGTGTAAAATGTCACCCAGTCTTTAACAAGAATAAGTTTTGTTTTATTTTTTTCAGGGACAGCATTTCTTTACCCATCTAGTTGATCATAAAACTCCCCCATGATGCATCTCACTGCGGTGCCAGAGCTTCAACAGCCGGTATTTGGCTCTCTGCTTTGAGGAGCTTGACCTTTTTGTTTCTAGACCGCTTTTTACATGTTTTCTCCAACACAAACCTTGGCAGCTACATTTAATATTTATGAAATGTTGTCACATGTCTTTCTATTAAAGGTCTTTATGGATACAATGCTGTGTGCTGTAGCTTTATTCACACACAGATGCAACGTTGTTTGTTACACCTTTTTATTTACTATACATGTTGTACATATAACACAATACAGCTGAGGATTTATACAAACCATTCAGTATGCTTGAAACCAGTAGCTGTAAAAGATGAAATGGGAAGATTGATTAGGGGTTTGCAAAACTGTACCAAACTTTAAATTTCTTAGTGTTATGCCTCACCGATACGACAGACAATATCTTCACACTCTTTGACAGAGCTGGCTCTGAATGCTACACAATAAAAGCCAGTTGACTGGGGGGTTTCAGGAGATTCTCTAAATGGAGAGCAAAATGAAGTCCTTCCAGTGGTTCTGGGCTATTCTGCTACATGGCAAAAACACTGCCTGTCAATTAAATGTAAACTGTCTACAGTGTCAATACTTACGCCACACAGAAGGCAAATACTGTGTAGTCTGGCTGAGCGAACCTCCCCACACAGGAGATCTCTGGGTAATGATGCTCAAACAGTTTCTGTAGAAACAAGGATGGTGAGCATACACGCAGGAGAAGTTCATGGCAGTAATGTGCTTCACCTGCTTACCGGTGAACCGTTTCTGTCCGTGCACGTCAGATGGGTTTCCTTCATATCTAAAAGCACCTCCTAAAGAGACAAACATTACTTTAACATCCCTGTGTTTCTTAACACGTGTTTGGCGCAGGAGTGGTCTTTGTTACCTTGCTCGGCAGGTTTTTGTGCAACACTTGTGGAATTGCATGCTGCAGGACTTCTTTGCCGCCAAACTGAGTCAACATCAGAGATTGCGTTAGTTGTGAGAAACGAAAACAACATGCTGTAAACTAAAGTAAAAGGTTACCATTCCAATATTCGCTTTCCCCAGGTACTTCACAATGTAAACGATTCTGCTGAAGAGAAGTTTGAGAGTTTGCACATCTGTAACTCATATCTTGAAACAACGCTGAGCCGTGCGCACACTTGCCTTCCCTCTTTAAGACACTGAGACGAGGGCCTCTGGTTGCTGCTGGGCGGCTGCTGGCAGGGGGCAGGACCCAGCTGCAGGTGGGGGTTCTCTGTTCTCAGGGTTCGCAGGAGTTTAACGAGGGGCCGGTACACCGTTCCGTCGTGGGCTCTCCATCTCAGAACGCCGATGGACAAGGGGCAGCCCCTGAGCCGGGACAGAATCACACCTGCCTGGGAGAAAATATAAAACAGAACGATAAGGGCAAATGTGGTGGCTCAGGTTGGTATGAGTTTCATCTTGCAGACTGTTCTAATATCCATTTAATCATTTTTAAGGATTGACTTAATTGTTATTGGTTAAAACATGTATTTTCTACTGTAAACTGTCACATGAACTGCAGAAAAAAGGTCTATTGTTGTAATTAACATTAAATATCTTCGTAATGCCTACGAGTTTTGTTGTTTTTCTACAGATTTCACTAAAATGAAAACCTAAAAATGAAATTAAGCAAAAAAAAATAATGATGCCAAATTAAATTATTTCATTAAATTAAAGTTTTGGGCAGTTTTACATAAAAAACAAACAACTGATACAGATCACTTGTATTATCCTGCTGCTGATCATGCTAGTTATTTTTTCATTACCATCCTTAGCTAATAAAACGGATGACTGTATAGTTGCACTCAGAGGTTTACATGCACTTTTCATGGGCATGATATATTAAATATTTATTAGAACCATTCTTTTTCCAGAGTTGAATCATTAAACAACATACATCTTCCACAATTTTTAAAAACAAGAACTAGGTGCACAAGTTTGACTTTATTGTGCGTTTTGTCAGAGTTAAAAATATTTGGATAAACGTCTCTAAGCAAGTTGCACCTCGATCACAGGCTTCTTGTATTCATCAACAGGCTTCTGGCAGAATTGGTAAAGTTAATTTAAACTGCTTGGTTTCCTGGAACAGACTCAACTTTTATGCACAGTCCACAAGTTTTCACAAGGGGTTGGTGTGTTGTTCTTGAACATCCTGACCAATATTCTTTTCATCTGATGGTGGCAGATGAGTATTGGTCAGTTCAATAAGGGCTGTTAAACAAACCCTTTTTATGCAGGCGAAGACAATCCACCTGCCTGGGCCTTTTCTCGTTAAAAGATGCTCTATTACCAGATTTATGTAAATGTATCTATTTACTTAAACCTGTATGTATAATTCTGGCTGTATGGATGTGAGAAAATCTACAATAAATTCAAGCTTCTGCAGCCAAATTATTGAAGCTACATGTTGTAAAATCATTCTACACTGGAAAAAAAGGATTCAAATAACCAATTAATTAACACGCCACAAATCAACTGTATGTTTGAGGGTTTCCTCACTTGTCCATTTTTTGAATTTCTCAGTGAAGTCCCATTGATCTCATCAATGATGTCACCAGGAGAGATGAACTTGTCGACGTGGGCCTGACTACCAGGCATCAACTCCAGGACAAAGACGCGTCCGCTGAGATACCTGAAAAAAAACCAAAGAAAAAAAAACACATGAAGACAGACTCAGGATGTTGAAGCAACCGGTCGAACACATCTTTGGATTAGTAGAAACACACAAGTTAGGAAAAACAAACCTCAGAACCATGCCCACTTCCTGACAGGGCACCACTTCATAGATGTCTCGCACCTAAGAAAAAAAATTAGTCACAGTCTGCAGAATCTCACTACATCATCTCCCGGAACGTGGTTTATATCTTTTCCATCAAGGTTGGAGAGCAAGAAACTGTTGTTCTTACCGGCAGGAGCCAGCTCTCATCCAAAAAACTGCAGTTCTGTGTAAAAAGAATAGAAATACTGTAAATGGATGGTTCAGTTTTACCAAAATGACACAACTGTAGTATCTTTCTTGTTCTGACCTCCACATCCAGCTTGAACTCCATGTGAGAGAGGACAAGCAGCAGGGACATGAACGGTTCTGGTAAATAGGAGAGCACTGTCATTAAGAGGGTATTGCGGCAGTAACAATTTCCTCAGCTTGGATTAGTAGTAGAAAGTGATGAAATGAAAGACCTCACCCACAAATTCCTCATTCCTGAAGATTGATAAAGTTGGGCTGTACCACTGCAGGAGAAACGGGGACGCATTCAGCAAATCAGACCACTTCAGTGAGAATTAAAACATAGATATGACCTCCCAGTAGAGGAAATACAGTAGGTCAGACCTCCAGGACTCTGGGCGTGTGCAGCAGGTGGGTGAAGCACTGTGAAAGGGCCTTTCGGCTGAGGGCCAGCCTGAGAAAGTAGCGGCCTCGGCCCTGAGCTGAGAGCAGCTTCCTGCAAATTCTGGTCTGCTCAACCGCCAGGGACAGAGTGGACAGCCTGCAGACGCACAGAAGACATGATCAGAATTCGGCAGAGTCAAACTGCTGCAGGAAAAGTGACAGCGTCTCTCATCAGTTATTTGTTACCTGCCGCAGGTGTCTTGGTGGTGAAGTTGTTCGAAACAGTGCCAGTAATCTCTGTGCACCAGACTGAGAACGGGTTCTGGAAAGAAATATTAAGACCGCTTCAAGCAAACGTCCGCTCTACATCCACAGGCAGCTTTCAAGCTTGCAGAGCAGCAATTTGGTATCATGAAAACAGACGAGACGACCCGTAAACAAGGTGGAAGTTTCATTTGTTTGTTTTGATACTGACGTTGGAGCCCCTTCCTGAGGACCTGCTCGAGCAGCTCACAGCAGGAGGAGAGGTGAGGGTGGGAGTCTGTCACCGCATTCCCATCTGACTGCAAATTCAGGACACACACTGAAACAAGAGAGAGAGAGAAAATTGAAGAAAAAAACAAGTTTGAAACAAATAAATAACAAAGGAATCTGCCATATCTAACACACAGATACGGGCAGAGGTGACTACATGAACGCCAGCTTTTCATAGCAGCAGGCAGTAATCAATTAACCCTTTTACTTTGACCGTGTTGTAGTAGAGCCAACATGTGGTTATTACTGTAATCTCACTCCCACAGCTGCAGAAAGTCTCCAAAACAGCCTCTTTCTAGCCCTTTCCCCACAGCGGGAAAAAAAATAAATCTGCGACAGAGCTGAGAAAGGAAGCAGAAAGTATTATAGAAAAACAAGCAGAAGTATTCACTAACAGGACGTTTCACGACCTCTGTGCAGTTAAAATAAGCAAAAAATACCCAGCCTGCAACTTTAAGGCTTAGGTGTAAAAGGGTTAATTAAACGAGGCCCTAAATTGAAGGGGGGTGACCTCCTTACACCCCTTTTTCCGGGCCAGAAAAGACCCGCGGGCCGTCAGTTGATGATCACTGTTGTGGAATAAAAAGGATTAAAAACGATGCCATAGTTTTGTCAACATTCAGGGGGGTTTCTGTGCACGTGGCCAGTTATAAATGATGACAGAAGGAGCAGCTTCCTGTTTGGCGGAGCAGGACGGGAAGAACCGGAAGACGTAATCAGGCTTGTTACTGACGCTTACCTTTCAGGGGGGCGAGCAGGGGGTCTTTGGGGGCCATGGTGTGTGTTCAGAGTCTGTCGGTGATCAGAAACCTGCAGCCGGTTTGTTGTCAGCCCGTAAGGAGACCCGGAGTGATCCACACTTCCGTGTAGCGAACATGCCAAAGCTCCCTCTCATTCCTGACACACAGAGAGGAAGGACAAAACCATTCCTCATGAAATGAAATAAAACAAAGCCGTTTCCCACGTCCTATACCGGCGCCATTTTCTTCTGAAATGTCAAAACACTACCGAGAACAGCTGGTACTAATGTATACATTTAAAGGTATCGTGTAAAAATGTCCACATTTTTTATTAGAATGCAAAATAACTTCAGCGACTAGACGACACCCCGCAGCTAATTTGACGAGCAGGACAAAAGCTAGCTAGTTAGCTTACTTTTCTGTGGCGGGTATCGGAGGAATAGGGATGAAGACCACAGAGACGGCTGTGGTGAAGGGTTGGTGTGACCCACAGACTCAGGAGGATGCTGACAGAATGAGATTGAGCCAGACGATCCGCTGTGGCGACCCCTACAGGGAGCAGCAGGAAGAAGGAGAAGGAGAAAATCACCTTATAAGCTGTTAAAACCTTAGCACGACACAGTAAGCGACAGCTAACCGCTCCACTAACTACTCACTGTAGGTCTGTGACAGCTGTAAACATAACTAGCTTAAATAAAATTCAACCTACAGGTCAGAATAGAAGAAAAACACCGTTCGTTGCCCCCTGCTTCCCGGCCGCGTCTGTGGCGGCCTCTAGTGGCTCAGGAGGGGAACTGCAGCTCAGCCCGAAGGCGGCGGCAGATGAAAGAGCGCGCGCTCTCCTCGTGCCGCAGTTATCAAAGCAGCGCTCCCGAAGGACGACAGAGCGCCGAATCAGGCTCAGTTCGGCGAAAAACACCAGAGAATCCGCGCAGAACCATCGGACGGAGGGAATTTCTACAATTAAAAAGGTGAGAATTTATTATTCTCTAATATGTAAACGAGACAACAACCCGCTGTTTTAGTTGTATGTAGCTACTTTTGTGCTCCCTACGCAGCTTTTCTTATATAGCATCAACAGTTTAATGTTGCATTTGGCCTCAGTTTGTTTTGATGGCAGGCAGAGGTTGGCCCGTCGTTCCCAATATAGAAAGTCGCTCTTTGTTTTTTTTTTCTTCTACTGCACAGGCACTGATTGTAATCCTGGATTTCCTCTAATCTTCCAGCTCCTCTACCACCTGCATGCTCAGACTCCATCAGCCACAAATAAACACAGGAGGCAGACAGGCAGTGACTTATTGCTGCTGCACAGCCCAAACAGCAATTTATTATTTATTCTGGGATGTAAGGACCGAGCAGCATTGTAGCCACTCACTCTTTGCATTTCACATAGTCATCCAGACAGTATCATCACATGAAGAGAAATCCCCCCACATGGCCAGTCAGGTAGTGCTCAGGAAAACGCCAGTGTTAGGTTCTAGATGGAGCTCTCTTCCCTGAGAATTTAGACATTCCCCAACATGTGTCCTCGGGTGGCTGCAGAGTCCACAGCAGCAACCGTTTTTGGCTCAGCTACATTGCAGAGAGAACAGCAAATCTCCTCGGTGCAACAAACTGATGTATGCAGGGCCGGACTGACTGCTGAATCAACAGCAAGCTGGTCCAAAACACCACCCGCCCTCCCCAGTCCGTCCAAAAGTGCTGCCGCCTCATAACTCCAGGGGAACAAACCTGCAGTTTGGAGCCCAGGATCAGGATGCACCAACCCGTGCGTGTCAGAAAATCCTGCTGCCGTGCAATATTTGTCTCGGTTTCCACGCTGCATCTGCTTTTCAGCGTTCACTCTGTGGTGTTTTGGCTGCAGAGCAGAGCTGTTTGAGGTTTTTTTTTTGTTGTTTTGGGCCCCAAAGTGAAGCGCAGGTCCTCCATTTCCCTGCCTTGTCATTATTTTCCATCCTGCTCTGCAGCAAGGACAAAACCACCCTAAGATCTTTTTTTGTGTGTTTTTAAGATGCAGTGCACTCTGTAAATTTGTTTGGCTGCTGTTCTTTTCAGTGAAGGGTGCCCATCAAGATCTGACTCCCCACCAGCTTTGTTCCGTTTTCCCTCTTAACCTCTGTTTTTAAAAAAAAACAATTAAAATGGGAAAAGATCTTGAATCGTTTTTGTTGCAGCATCCTGACGGCTGAAAATCTCCTGTCCTTCGGAGGGGGAACACATCTGGACACAACACCTGTGTGTTTTAATGTTACTGGACCTATTTTACTTTACCAATTACAAACACATTTCATGTGGTCACTATGTTATTAGCGAAATGAACCACATTCAAATCTAACAGGTTCATATATGTTACATACAATAATAAATACAGTTCATAACTATAATATGAAATCTGTTGAAAGAACACTTGGTAAATAGTTTTTAAATAGTTTGTTTTTCTCTTTTTTCTCCCCACAGTTTTAACCAATAATATCCCTACAACATGCTGAATATTCGGGTTGTTCAATTTTTAAACACATACATATTCAGGGTTTCATTTCATTTATTTTGTCATGTTGGAATTGGCGCTTTAAAATCTATATTTTACACGTCAGTTTGCCAAAATTGTCAAAATGCCAAAGTCGACTGTTGAAAATGAAACAAACTAAAACAAAGCTGCCGATTGGGATTTTTGAAGGAAAATGAGTTGTTCTGATAGACTGATAAAATGTGGTTTCTCATTGAAAAAACACAACGTTCTTCGATCCTGAAAGCGTTTGGCTTCTGATTTGAGGAGATTTCGCAGCTGAAACTGAACTACCTGTTGCTGCGGACGCTGTCTTCCGTTTACCTCGGAAGTTGGAGCTCAGGTCTGGGAATGGGGTCACATTCCCGTGCGCTAACTGCTATTAGCAAAGATCTTTGCAGTCAGACGCTGTAGGGACGTTTGTTCTCATAGAGGTAATATGGTATGTGTGCAACTTATTCACACAAGTGTGACACAAGTGAAAATAAAAAAAGTTTACTACTGCAGCTATCATCAGGTTTTGTGCTCGAGGATGCTACTTGGATTTTAAGGTCAGGGTTGGTCAGGAATCTCCTACTTTTGGGGAGTAGGAGTTCTTTTTCAACCTGGAACTCGAAAGTTGTGACTTCTGAGTGCAAATGGAGTGCACCAAACGCCCTTGTGTTAGCATTAGTGTGCGTAACACGAGGAGCTCCAAGCTGCACCTTGGAGCTCCTCGTTTGTGTTGTTAAAAACACCCTTTTTGCCACTTTGCCTCTGTTTTCTTCTCTCTTTGGTATGTCCACGGTAGACTATGGGTCAGTCTGATGTTCTAATAGAGAGGAGGTGTGTGTGTGGGTGGTGGGGGGGGGGGTCTTTAAGTCTTTTTGGACTAAACCCATTTAAAACAAATATTTAAGACATTTAACCAAATGCTTAACAGCACAAGTGAAAAAATAAAGTCCATGCTGAAAGTTTACTGGGTGTTTCATGACGCCCCTGCTATCTTGCCTACATTAGCTTAATGGTCTTTCTTCACTGCATGCGGGCTCTGTTTCTCTCCTCCTCCCCATTTAATGACGGCTCAGAGTGCCTGATAAGGAGCCCTCAGAGGGCTCCGAGTGCAGAGCTGTGCCGAAAGTTCTGCAGTGCTCCTCTCTCTACTCCGCTCTACTCCCTCCCCCCCCCCCGCCTCAAATAAATCTGCGCTTCGGGCTCTTTCATCAATCTGTGCCCGGAGCTCGATCAGCCGTGGTCTGCCTCCAGCACTTGACAGAATGAGTGCCGGCGTACTAAAGCTTTTTCACTGTCCCACCAGAGGGCTTCGGGCTCGCACTCCGGCTGCCAGAATGTTGAAAAACTGCCTGCAGTTCCTCATCGAGCCGGCCAAAAAGCTCAAGATCAGACTCAAGGTGTGTGACTCTGCTTCCAGCCCTATAAAACTGGCTGTGAATTGGGCGCATTAAGCTTGTGCTTCTTCTCCAGGAGTCTCGTAAGAGAGTGAAACAGGACAGGAAGGAGCCCTTGGTGGAGAGTCAGTTATTCATCATGGAACTTGCCCGAGAACTGAACAGAATTTGCCAGGTGAGCTCTCCGCCTCTGTCCTTTTGCAGCACCTAACAGTAAAAGATGCTCATTTGTGTCCCATTATATCGTCAGAGATCCAACATCCTCACCCACATCTGGACAGGTGAGGACGTCTGGCCGGCCGACGTGTGCCGGGACTTCATTGTGGACTGGGCCGCCGTGCTGGAGAAGAGAGTGCAGGTATGTTTTCCAGCCCCGGGGGGATTTAAAAAAAACCCAGTGTTTTCAGGGCAACTTTAAACATTTCTACGTGTCACGTAGAACAAGATAATGCCGTGCGAGTACCAGTATGAGAAGCGGGACTGGAAGGGACACCTTCTCTGCATGCTGGAGTCGGGCGGCGAGTACGATATGGGGCCGCACAAAAGGGTCATCATGGACTGGACGCGAGAGATTAAAAGCAGGGCTCAGGTGAATACGCAGCCCAAGGTTGTCAGCCGAGGGTGACTGGTCTGACCCAGTTCCCTCTTTATGGCTGATCAAGACGATTAAGATAAACCTTGCCCTTGATAATCATCCTGCCATACTCTGAGTGTGTTCGTGACTTGGAGTAAACAGTTTAATCATAATCGTGGTGGTTGTTTCTGACTGGTTCAGCCCACCGTGTGGCCAGGCGAGCCTGTCCTCATGATGCTGGATGACCTGGAGTTCCAGTGGAGGAGGGGCCACCTGCCCAACCTTCTCCGAGCTGTGGACCTCATAATGCTGGCCGTGATGAATGCTGACAGCCCAGTAAAGGTCTGGATGCAGGATTCATACTATTAGCTTGAATGTATTGATAATAAATAGATTAGCACGCCTCTAATTAGAGCTGAGGCTGAAAGAGCTAAAAGCATGATGGACATCATTATGTTATCAGGGCACCAGATCACCTTGGCCTGCTTTAGATTTATATCTGTCTGCTTGGATACTGTGTTTGTGTAGGAGGATGTGACCAAGCAGTGGCTGGTGACAAAGCAGAGGAGCCAAAGGGTTGGTAAGTGGAGATTATTTAAAAGCTCTCTGGTTATTCAGTCGTTAAAGTCTTCATAAGTAAAAATTATTGTTAAAGAGCGAAACCTTAAGCTGCTGTAAAGCTGTCTTTTATATCCGTGAAATGCTGTTGAGTTTAACAATGTCTGTACATACAGCTGCTGTCAGACGTTCACGTCCAGTCATCATGGGCATACAGTAAATGTCATATTCATTTTGGGCTTTGAATGGTTTACTGTATTCAAACCACGGTTTTTCCAGTGTAGAATGGTTGTACAACATACAACTTTAATGATTTTAACAAACAGGAATGAATTTCTTCTTAGTGATCATGATTGACTCCAGCTGGTAGTTTCTCTTTGCCAGCATAAAGGGGATTGGGCTGACGAATAGTCAGAAGAATGGGAAAGGCCAAGAAATCCAGGGAAGATCTAAGGAGAGGAAACTGGTGAAGATGATCAGGAACAACCCAGGAAGCACTGAGTCTCAAGCTTGTGTTGAGGTTCTACTTTTACCTCCCCGAGTTGGTTTGTTGGGAAAGACCGTCAGGAGACCTTACCTTAAGGTTTAACACATTTATT
>JAOXNZ010000064.1:7695673-7705804 GCA_028566095.1 Kryptolebias brasiliensis | reverse complement strand
AGTTGCTTTTGTTTTTAACCTTTTTTGGATTTACTTTTTAGCTAGGGTTTTGCTCCTTTTCATTTTTAGCTAGTGTTTAATTTCTTTTAGCTTTAACAACCCAGATTTAGCTTCTCTAGCAAATTACAGCAAATTGGTTCAGCACGTAGCATTCAGGCTGTGTTTTTGCAGAAAATGTGATTTCTCTGATTCTTGATGTTATTAGCCTCAGGCCTACAGGTTCAGGCCTAATTTTACCGCTTTAATATTACATAAATAGCAATAGAGACTTAGCATATGTTTGCCATGTGCAGACAATAAATTATTGAGTGTTAAAACTGGGAGGTTTCTGTTGCCCAGTATTCTAGAGCAGCATTGAAATGAGACAAAAAAATAAAATGAAATCTGATGATATATTTTCAACTCTGTCCCAAATTTAATTTTTTGACCCTCCAACAAGAAAGAGAGATTTTTCTGAGCAACAGTTTCTTGTAAATTGAACAAAACAAATACAAATATAACAAAATAGGACAAATAAGTTGCCTGTTTGTTTTTGTGATACTCTTTTTGTCCACAGGATGGCATAAAAAACACTAAGTTAGGGATGGGAAACTTTTTTTTTTGTTGCAGAAGGACATAATGGGACACAAATCGAAGTAAAACAAGGACGCAGTGTGCGGCCTGCATCCATCACACACATCACATCATCTGCAAAACAAACTAACATTTGTTGCATATTTGTAAGTTAAGGCCTTTGGTCGGAAAACTGTTTCAGGACTTTTTTTTACTGTGATGAACGGTTTACTGAAATTTAAAAAACCCTTTCTAAGGATATTAAACATACTCCATATGACTTGATGCTTGTAATAGTTTTTCTTAGACAACCTTTAGACCTGTTGTTTTACATTCATTCTTTCTCTGTGTGTGTCAGCACAACCTTTCACCTTGGAAACTTGGCAAAGAAAAGTTTAAGTCTATTCTTGTTTACACACAACAGAAAAGCTGCTTCCAGATCACTGCCCCTCCAGTGGGATGGAGAGAGGAAAGACAGAGGCAGGCACCCGGAAAAACCTGCCACCGATCATCAACTGGGTGTGGGTTTGTTGATGCCAGTGCTCCTTTTAAGTGGCAAGAGAAGAAATGAGAGAAGTGCCAACAAGAGTCAAGAGGTCGGAGGCTGAAGCCTGAATTTGGGAGCAGGGCTGGCCGTGCATAACAGCTGACATGCTAGCTGCCTATTTCTAATCAGCCGATCTGATGGAGCAGTCTTCACCTGGCAGGGGCGTTTTGGCGTAGCTGGGGTGGGGGGTCTCATCTGTGCTCGTCTCTGTGTCTGTGCTGAGCCGACTGGGGATGACCTCCACCCGCTTTTTCCACGACACCATACGGAGATCCAGGTTTGACCCCACCAACTGAACATGATTCCAGCCTTGGTTTGGGGGTCACAGGAGAGAGGCAAGCAGGCAAAGGATAGAGATGATTTTATCTTACAGCCCCAGTTCTGTAAAAGTTGGGACGCTGTGTGAAATGTAAATAAAAATAAGAATGCTATGATTTGCAAATCTTGCAAACCCATATTTTATTCACAATGGAGCATAGTAAAAAAATCAAATGTTTAAACCAAGAACATTCTTTGGAATAAAATAAGGTATTTAAAAATTTTATGGGCAGCAACACATCTCAAAAAGTGGAGACAGGGGTGAGAAAGGCTGTAAAAATAAGTACTACAAATAAGAAACCGCTGGAGGAGCACATTGCAACTAATTAGGTTAATTGGAAAACAGCCAGTAAGAAGACAAGGGATAAAAAATGTGTTTTGGAGAGGTTGAATCTCTCAGTCTGCAAAAAACTGCATCTAAAAATAGTGCAACAATTTCAGAATTATGTTCCTTGAGAAGACTTTAAATATCCCATCAGCTACAGTTAATTATATCATCAAAAGATTTCACGAACCCAGAGAAATCTCTGAGGTGAAAGGTCAAGGCTGAGAGTCAGTATTGGATGCCTGGAAAGGTACCAACAATGCAGAAAAGTATATACAGGTTTTAGAACAACATATGCAACATCCTTTTCGGGAAAAATTTTGCATATTTCTGCCAGACTGTGCTAAACCACATACTGCATCCATTACAACAGCATGGCTTCATAGTAAAGGAGTCCAGATGCTGAACTGGTCTGCCTGCAGACCAAACCTCTCACAAATTAAAAACATTTGACACATGAAACAAGAAATCCAGCAAAGACGACTCAGGACTGTTGAACAGCTAGACTCCTCCATCAGACATTCCCTCCAAAACCTCCAGCAGCTGCTCTCCTCAGTTCCTAAATGTTTACAGACTGTTGTTAAAAAAAAAAAGGGGATGCTTCATAGGGGTAAAAATAGCCCTGTCCCATGTTTGGGATGTATTACTGCCATTAATTTCAAAAGTACCTTTTTTTTTTTAATGGTACAATTTCCAAGTGTAAACATTTGATAAGTTCACTGTGTTCCATTGTGAATAAAATCTGGGCTTATAAGCTTTGCAAATCACTGCATTCTGGTTTTTTTTGGTTTTTTTACATTTTACACAATGTCCTAAATTTTTTGGAATTGTTTTTTGTAGTTAAGATAAATTAAGCCCAATTTGTCTTCAATGTAAGGGTCAACTACAGAAAAGTCTTCCACACAAAAAACTAATTTTTCAGCAAACATTAGGCGTGACAGGAGATTCGGTTGTGAAAGACCTTGGGGTTAGTGACTGTCAGGCACATCTGCACATACAGCATGCATGGATGCATTGGAGGCAGATTTTTCTTGCTGACTGGTTTCGGTGTTGCCTGAAGTGAAAATGCCTGCCAGATGAAGGTGATAAAAAAGACAGCCATGAGGAGAGAAGTTTCCATATCTTCGCCTCACAGCTTTTCCAAATGTTTTTATAATAAAGAAGGAATAATATTGTCAACCTGTTTGGACATTTTAAACAAATTAAACAGAAAAAGTAAAAAAGTGCTGAGAAAATTGAAGAGTCTTGATACTATGATGCTTTTAGGAGGGTATTCAGAAACTGAATGCGTAAATGCAGCACACATCTGACCAAGAGCTCCTGGTACTGTTCATTTCCAGCCTTTTTTTAAAGACAATGACACCTCTGGACAGCTTGTGTAGAAGCACAGTGCTTACAAGAAGAAAGAGATTTAACCTGAAACACTGAGATTGTTGACAAAGATAACTGGATCCACATTACAGTGACAGCTCACTTGCTACAGTTGCAGCCAGATGTTTACAACCATCACTGGCATCATTGTCATTAATTTGGGGCTTTTAATGATTTATTTGAGCCATTCCTTTTCAGGATGAAATGATTAAAGAACATACATGTTCATATGCTTTTAAAATCAAGAATTGGGTGCACAAGTTTGAATTTATTGTGGATTTGCTCTAATCTGCTCAGGTTCAGAGTTATACATACAAGACCCATCCAGTGGACAGGTCACGAAGGAAACAGGTCCAGGAGAGAAACCCAGACATCCGTCTCCCCAGCGACACTCTCCATCTCCTCCTGGGGGATCCCACGGTGTTCCCAGGCCAGAGAGGATACATATTCCCTCCAGCAAGTTCTGGGTCTGCCTCGAGGTCTCTTCCCAGTGGGAGTCTCCCGGAGGTGTGAACTGCAGATCTCACGGACAGGGGGCTCCGCCAGACGTTCCCAGTTCACCCTCACTACTTGTTTGGGTTTACCAGGTCTGTCCAGCAGCCTCCCCTGCCACCGGATCCAACTCACCACCAGGCGGTGATCAGTTGACAGCTCTGCCCCTCTCTTTAGCTGAGTGTCCAAAACATAGGGCCATGATACGATTACAAAATCAATCATCGACCTTTAGCCTAAGGTGGCCTGGAATAGACCACCCTAAGCTCAAACATGGTGTTCATTATGGACAGCCCATGCCTAGCACAGAAGTCCAATAACAGAACACCACTAGGGTTCAGATCAGGAAGGCCATTCCTCCCAATCACCCCCTTCCAGATAACTCCATCATCAAAGTCACCCAGGAATCCAGAATCCCTAGACGACACCCCTTTCAGGACACCATCCAAAGACTCCAAGAGGGCCGGGTAATCTGAACTGCTGTTTGGTGCATAAGCACAAACAACAGTCAGAACCTTCCCTCCAGCAGCTCGGAGACACAGAGAGGCGACCCTCTGATTCATCGGGGAAAACTCCAACACTGAGGCACTCAGCCAGGGGGTTTTGAATATCCCCACACCCACCCAACACCTCTCTCCCTGGGCAACTCCAGAGTAGGAAAGAGTCCAGCCCCTCTCCAGGAGTTGGGTTCCAGAGCCCAAGCTGTGTGTAGAGTTGAGCCCAACTATATCTAGTTGGTATCTTTTAACCTTACGCACAAGCTCCGGCTCCTTATCCGACAGTGAGGTGACATTCGATGTCCCCAGAGCTAGTTTATGCCTTCGGGAATCGACATAGCCAGGGACCCTCCCTTGCCTGCCCCACAGCTTACATCGCACTCAACGGTCCTTCTCGCAGGTTGTAGGCCCACATGGAGGTGGCATCCTGTTTCTTTTTTGGGCTTGGCCCAGCTGAGCCCCAGGAGTCAAGGCTCGACCACCAGACGCCCCCCAGCAAGCTCGCCAGCAAGCTCGCCAGCAAGCTCGCCAGCAAGCTACCCCCCACAGTGCCACGGTTTCTCTTTTCTGGACAAGGTACCCTGATGCTTATGATGTTTGTCCATCAAAGTTTTTAAATCGCTCTTAGTCTGGCCCTTTACCTGAGGCCAATTGCCACAGGAGACCCAACCAGTGACTGATGCCCCAGATAACATAGCCCCCAGGGTCACAGGGGTACTCAAACACCCCCACCAGGTTAAGGTGGCGATTCTGTGGAGGGGTCAAATAAATAATTAAAACCCCCAAATAATATCACATTCATGTCTATGATGAGTGGTTGTAAACTTCTGACTGCAGCTGTAAGTCTGACAATAAAAAAATTATCAGAATGAAGCACAACCACAAGCGCACAACATCAGCTTTTAAAGGGAACTTTTGGTTTTGGTTCTGGGTACCCACCGTCTCCAGAGACACTTGGCGTTTTGGAGCTTGTTGGTGATTTAAGCACATCGTTGCTGTACATCAGGTAGCTGTCGTACTCATCTCCTGCCTCTGCATCCACAATAGGAACATCTGGAATGATGGGAACTAGAGACAGAAAGAGAAGGAAAATCAATGTCTTTTTTTGGTGAGAAAGATGAAACAACTGCCTCAAGGGAGTGTTTAACACAGACTTATGACAGAGAAATGGACATATTTAATGAAGTTATCATTACGTTTTAAAATGTTATTTCTCTATTGTAGTGAATGCTCTCAGTTTAAGATAAAGATGATTAAGTGTTCTGTTTATTCATTGCGACCAATTATTCCCTTGCAGTAAAGAATGTAAGGAGGACTGGTTCCTGTTTCCTGATAAAGCTTGCAGCTGGGACCACTCCCGGAAGAAGAGAAGAAGAAGGAGGAGGGCGAGCTTTTGTTAACGGAATCGGCATTCCCTAATGTTTGCGTGTAGATATAAGATGTTAGCAGCGCCCACTTCTATGTGAAACTTGAGAGAACGTTGATAAAAACTGTGCGAGGAGACATGGTCTTTTGGAGATGTGTTCTGACTGGTAAAAGAGTTGGCTCCTCTCCCCTTGCACAAGTAAAACTTAAAGATCTTGTTGTGTCTGTCTCTTTGCTGTTTCTCTGGGTTTGCAGAAAGTGTCTTTGAACCTGACATTTTATTGGTCCTTCGAGCCGGATTGCGACATATCTGCCATCTGTTCTGCTGACCAGGAGATGCTGTAAGACTGTGCACAGCCTCTGAGTAGATCAGAGACGGAGAAAATCCACCGAGGTTGAACTTCCATCATTGGTCAGTTGACCTGTTCTGCCGTTCAGGTGTCATATTGACGCAAATCCGCCAGAGAGGCAGCAACAAGCAACACAATCAGGTAAGAAGGGAGGTTCGAGTCCCCCTTATTGAGTGAAAGGGTTTCACCACCAATTAATATCATTTTCAAAGTAAAGGCCTAGCATTTCTTGAAGGAATGCATATTGCCCTATGCCAGAGTTTTAGACTAAAATGATCTTATGTTGGAAAATAACAGGCATAACTATTTTGGTCAAACCTCGAAAACAAGATTGTGTGCAGTCTCATGCAATATTGTAATATCTTGCATGATCTGTTAGCACTTAGAGTATGTGTTGTCAATGACTTTCAACTACTGACATGCCAAAATGGGCTGAGTCATAGCCATTTTTGTGTTTTCTAGGGTTAATTGGTTGTGGTGGCCATCTTGAATTTGGTTGACTCTAAAAGTTAATGAGCTGTAGATGTACAACAGTTGATTACTTTCTGAGAGATTCATTCAAATCACACAAATAAAGTTTACAGTTGACATACTGAACTGTGCAAACTAAATGTATAAGATTTGGGTTGCATCAATTTTTAATAAACTTTAAAAAACTACAAAATCTTTTGTTGTGTGAACATTTTTTAAACCATTTGTTATTCTTATTTTATCTTTGCAATCAACTTTGTTTCCCAGTTCCTGTGAACAGATGTTAAAAATGTAGAAATGTTTCAAATAAAAAATGAAACTACAAAAGAGCTGCTAATTATGCTCCACACTCCTTTTAAGTAAAAAAAAAAAAAAAAAAAAGTAAGAAGAAAAAAAAACTGCTTAATTAAAGAGTGCTTTCACTGAAAACTGTATTTTAGGATGCAATTTGCTGACAGTTTTGTGAGTTATTCTGTTTATTTATTTTTTGTTTGTTACAATATTCACTTCATGAAAAAGTCAGTATGAATAATAATCGTAAATTAATCTAAAATTGGTGCAGAGGGTTCCAAATATAGATGGGGCTTTACATTAATCATTCTGCTGTACCAGCTCAGCAGTTCTATGAAGTTGTCCCCTGAAGGTCTATCCATCAATTTTCCTTCCCTGATGACCACCCAGTTCTATGACGAGAGCAGTCTACATTTTTCAAAACCTCAGCTGAACTGTTGTATTTTCCACCGTGTATATGAGACAGTTTCTCTGACAGAATTTTACTTTAAAGAAGTTATAAAGTTTAGTAATTATCTGGTTATTTTTGCACAAAAAACAAAGACCACTCAAGACCTAATCAGCATCCATGGAAGGAATAAATGCGAGCAGTGTCCTGTGACATCTTAAGGAGCTTTTTAATGACTGCTGAGGAGAGCACATGGACCTGGAGAAGAGTGGATGAATTAGGATTCAGTGCTGGAGGACACAAAGAGTCTGTCAGGACTGAAGGAAATCCAAAAGGAGTGGGCCAGTCTTTTCAGTGGAAGCTGGACAGGACTGTGTGACATATTGATCGGGTATTGGCTACGCAGTACTGCACTTGGGCTCCATCCCCGTCATGGCTACACTCTGTCACTCCTCCTTTTCAGATGTTAATGTGTGGAGCCTCTCGATTTTAACATTCCGCCCTACATGGTGGCAGGCATCACATTCAGAAGAAGACCACTACATCAAACTGCTGCGATGACGACAGGAATGTTAACTCCAAAGGAGAAGTGGGGGACAAAAAAGCTCAAGTTCAAACTAAAGCTTTTATGCATCACTTTGTGTGTAGCTTGACTTACTTTAACTCTTCCATATTGTCTGTCTCAAGTCTGACCTTGTGCACTTCCCTTCATTCATTTTCTGCTGTCATAACACCAAACATAAACACATTCATCACTCCTTTAGCCCATATCATACCGCTGATGAGCTGAATTATAGGATTAATATTTCTAGAGTGGCAAATTATAGAAAACTTTTGATTTAGGAGGCTTTATGACTTCATCAAGCAGCTTCTTTAGGAGCTGAAGCTTATCTGTGCAAAACCAGCTGTCCTTGAACAAAAAAAAAAAGAAGGTTCTAAGGAAAACGTCAACTGAATGAAAGTCTATCAGCGACTTCCATACTGCAAAAGTGATGCTTCTGTTAAGTTTTGATTTGCAGAGATGTTGACATAGATAAACCATGAGCAAAAAATAAAAATAAAAAACCACAAGAGATTTACATTAGCGAACCCACTTATTGGCAGTTTAATTGGCTGCAGTTAGAGACATCTTCATCAAGGAGCAAGTTAAAGTACCAGCAGTAATGAGCTGCTGTATCTTGTGATACTTTCTGTAAAAGTGCAGAACACCTGATGAAGACAAGATCATGTTTTTATTTTCACAATGTGAAGAAGAAATAGTAAAGAAAAAATGTCTACTGCCAGTAAAAACAAGCAGAGAGGATCATAAAACTAAACGATCACTTGTGTGCTTTAGATATAAAAACGTTTCTCAGACTATTTTGACTGTAAAGGCAGATATATGTGTTATGTTCAAGTTGTATAGGGGTTTTCTGTGGGCTCACTCTGCTCAACAGGGCAGATATGAGTCTTCTGGGGGCCGTTGGTGAAATTTGATTTGGGCTTTTCATCCTTGGCTCTGTGTCACTCATGGAGGCCAACAACAGTACATCTGCAAAGCAAGAGTCAGTTCACAAAAAAACATTTCTTGTCATTTATGGCCACAAAGAAGGCAATAATGTTTGATTTGGCCACAGTAAATTAAGAAGAGTGACTTTTTGAGATAAAACCTATGATTAAAGGAACAAAGTAAGGAATAAAATCAACCATCCATCCATTTTCTTTTACCAACTTTTCCTTTCTGGGTCACAGGGGAGCTGGTGCCCATCTCCAGCAGTCACTGTGCGAGAGGCGGGGGACACCCTGGACAGGTCACAAATCCATCACAGGGCCACATAGAAACAAATGAGACAAACAACCATTCACACTCTCACTCACGGGGACAATTTACAGTTACCAGTTAACCTAATATGCATGTTTTTGGTTTGTTGGAGGAAAATGAAGTACCTGGAGAAAATCCACACATTCACAGGGAGAACATGCAAATGCCACACAGAAAGACCCCAGGTGGGAAAGTGAACCTGTGACCTTCTTGCTGTGAGCCAACAGTGTTAACCACTGCTTTGCTGTGCCACCTAGGAAGTCAAACAGAAACAATCAAATTAATTTTTCACTGTGCTATGAAGTACCAAAAGAAGTAACCCATTTCATGTTTATATGCATGACTTTATTTAATATAGAAAAATTTATATCTACATTAAACAAATGTAAAAACTGCATCAAATTGCAAGAATTCTAGCAGCACCAGATTGTTATATCTCAAAATGCATCATAATAGTGTGAATGTTGAGTCGGCATTTACACTATTGTTTTCTTGGTTGTAGTTTCTTCTGTACAATATTTGCAACAAAACTATTTCTGCAGGTACTAAAATACTACTTTGTGCTATCCTAATCATTCAACTCTATCAGGAATACTGTATTATGACTTTTGGTTTTTGTAACTTGTAATGTTTTACATAATTAACTTAATTTTAAAAAGAATTCTATAGAACAATAAGATCTCTATGGAGCTAAAACAGTCTCATAATTCACAAATGCGCAGAATGATTCACACGTGCACAGAAGGATTCACACGTGCACAGAACAAGATTTACACCTGTATTTCTGATGCAAACACAAATATATTCTGATTTACAAACTGCTTCCGGTCTGTGGACTTCGCTGCATTTGTGTGTGAATTTTGAGACTCCCCTGACTTGTCTCGACCCACAAATGTCTTTTTTCTAACTGGGAATTATCTTCAACCAATCAGGTATCTTCCTTGTTTCAGCCAATCATAAGAACGCACCCCCACGTGGGACATGATTTACTTCTAAGCCAATCACATTAAGCTACTCAAACGCTGCGCTATAGACCCGTTTACTGCCTACATCAGCAAGAAGCTGCGCACGCATTGTGGCACGATCTGTACCGTCAGCTCATTTGTGCATGCGCTAAAAGCAAAACTTCCGGCTCGCCGTTGAATATGCTAGATTTAGGATAATGTACTGGAAATAATTACTTCCAGCCTCAATTATAAAGGTGTGCTAAACTATATCCTGTAAGCTGTTTTAATATGACACATATTATATACATTTTGTTATTAATAAAATATATTTATGAAACAAACCATATTTATTAATTATTATAATTAAAATATCTCTTTCTATAAATTCATTAATTTTCCTAGACAACATTATAATT
>JAOXNZ010000064.1:7678062-7693388 GCA_028566095.1 Kryptolebias brasiliensis | reverse complement strand
CAAAAAAAAAAACAAAACAAAAAAACTCTGCTTTAATAGCTATGCCAGGCCTATATATATGGAGCTGTAAAACTGCCACTAAGGCTCTGTTTACACAACACCATTTTTAGAGGACACCATAACATTTCTGTTGCGTGTCGTTGAAATACAAAAATCACAGTGCCAGCTAGTGACCTGGCATGGATACTACAGCGGATTCAACTTTTTTTGCGGTCTTGTCTAAAAACGCAATTGTGATCATAACGTTGCCGTGTGCATGTGTAATATTTTTACAATCAACATTGGAAATTTTATGACATTTCCATGGGATTGTTCGCGTGTAAATGGGGTCTAAAATACACCAAAAACAGGAATCAAGGCATGCACACTGGATGCAAACTGTAAAGACCAAATCCAGAGGTTTGAGGCACCTAAAACTGCATTTTTATGTGGACGCAAAGCTGAAACTTTTTTATATTCACAAAATGTTGTTCCCGTGTGAACGGCCCTTGAGAAATGTCTTCAAATATAAAAAAGAAGTCTAATCTCTTCACTTGAAAGCTCCTAGGAAACCCAAACACGTCTGTATTCATTCACCTGGTAGGTCTGTGATGGTGACAGTGGTTCTTGGGTATCGTCCAAGTTTGGCACCCTGCCGTGGGTTACTGAGGTCCATGACAAACTGCTTGACCTGTTTGTCTTCTAACAAGCCATCTTTTTCATTCAGCTCCAGAAGACGGACAGGAACCATCTTCTGAGTCTCACCAGGACCATAGGAGAGATCTCCCTCTACATTCATATAATCCTGAAATCCATGCAGAAAGAATTGGAAATGACTACTAATTTTGTACCGGTCCATGCAAGCGTGTTAGAAGTAAGTATCACAAGATGGCCTGAATTACACAATTAGCTTGTAGCACCACCCAGCTCACCTTCTTATCCTTGGCTGTGAGATCTTGTGTACGGTAGGTGACCTGTGTGCGTCCATCCTCAATGATCTCTCTGCTGATTGGAATGCTGGCGACCCCATCTTGCCTGCTGTAGGTGTAATTTGGCTGGAGGAATGAGAAGACGCTGGTAGCTGAGAAGATGGATGGGGGCAGAATCAGTTAGTGCCATCACAGAATAATCCCATTTCTTAAAGTCTTGGTTTTCTGTCATTCAAATGATCTAAGTGAACAACTGAGTATTGAATTTTCAATTGCAAACCTACGAAATGAGAGACTTCTTACCATGCTCTTTGATGATGGTGATATTGACTAAACGTTTTCCGATCTCCGCGATGCCCAGTGGCACATCAGTGGCCTCCACTCGGAGCAGTTTCTTGTCATCATCTTCATCCTTGACAAAAAGCGGCACATGAACATCTACTGACTCCACATCCTCTTGGAACTCCACGGCCCCAGCAGCCTCTGCAGAGGAAGAAAGCATGTATCGCTGCAAATTAAATTTTAGCTCAAGATCTAGAAAATTGACTAGTTGTAGACATTTTTGTGTTTTTCTAAGGTTGATTAGCTGTGGTGAATCAGGTTGACTCCAAAGGTAAATCAGTTCTAGATGTACATTCAATGATTGCTTTCTGAGAATTTCATTAAAATCTGTCCAGTGGCTAATGAGATATTTATCCAAAAGACAGATATACATATACAAACAAGCAATTACATTCTAGCCTGCCAACAAAAATAATAACCCACCTCTGTCTGAAGCTACAGTGTAGTAGCCTGGCACCACTTTGAGATCACTGAAGTTTCCAGACTGAACAGTCTTCTCAGTGAGTTTAATTATATCTTGGTAGGTGCTCCTGGGAGCAGGCAAAACCGCATCCGTGATGGTGAAGTCCTGCCTGAGGGGTACAAAGGGGGTCAGAGAAGTTTGATATGCATGTATCACAGGTCCTGAAAAAGAATAAACTCCAGCGCTGTCTTTAAATGTTACCTTTTTCCTGCATTTTTCTGCAGCCTGGAAAAAAAAAAAAAGATGTGTCAATTTGTGACAAAACATGCTTTTGTCAGATCTAAAGAATGATGTTACCTGAATGAGGTCTGTTGCACCTTCTGCACCCCAGGAATCTGCTTGTACACCTCATTTAACTGGATGGAAGAACAAAGAAAGTCTTCAGCCATACAGTAACTGCTGGTACACACAAGGCCACCAACACACAAAAACAACACTCACGTTTTCAGCCACTTCCATGCGAAGCTGCTCAGCATCTCTTGTTTCGGGGCGGGACAAGTTCTCTGAGAACAGCCTGTTGAGTCGGAGGGAGATCGGAAACTGGACTGCAAATGCCATGAAAGAGAAAATGGGGGAAAAAGTTGGAGCTTCTATTTCTAACTAATAAAATCTGGTCAAAAATATTGAACAAATCTGCTTTTTATATGACCATGGACTCACTTATCTCGTTTGGGTTGGGTTTTATTAGAGCCTGGGGATGATTAGCGGCACGCTGTACGTTATCTGTGACTTTCCAGCGAACTATGTCGGTTCCTTTGGGCGGGCCGGTCCTCACCATTGGTGTGTCCAAATGGTCTGAGGTGAGCAGAGACTGACGAAGCAAATACTCATCTTCCTTAAAGCCAACCATGCGACCTGAAGACATAAGACAACACAAAGGGACTCATATTCCATAATTCCAGCTGGGAAGTTGAGGAATTTAAAGCAGTATTGTTACAATAACGTAGCAAACGTCTTACCTCTCCCACAACAAGGCAGCAGGGCGAGACAGCTCTGCATCAAAGAAAAGACAAAAGCCTTTAATTTAACCATGACTCAGGAAATTCAATATTTTCTAGGTCCAAATGTGAGTGTCTCTACCTGCCAACAGGCTTTGCAGCAGGCACAGTACTTCCAGCAGCAAAGCAGCAGGAGCGCCAACAGCAACAGGAGGAAGAGAAAGAGTGGCAGCAACCACAGAAGACCAGCACCGGGACATTCTGACAGGTCAACACAAAAAGTTGACCAAGTTAGAAATGCAACAATCGTGCAAACAGTCCTTCTAGAATTGCACCTTTATTGTAGATACAGTTAGAGTTGTTCTGATGCCACTGCACTGACTTCATTGTTTCATTTCTCCAGGATTTAAGACATTTCAACATTTACCAACAGTAATTTGAGGCTTACTTTTATAATAATCAAAGCTGACAAAATGCACACGTTTTGAAGTATAAACTGTATAAGAAGTGTAAAGAGAACCAAGAGCAACAGAAATTGTAAAGCTGCCGCCAGTAGCTCATTAGGGTCACTATGGTAATCGCACACCTGTGTCTCTCAATCCCTGACAGCACTCGTAATAAGACAGGCAAAAAAGCAGAGTAAAAATTAAGCCTCAAACTAATAGTCACTGTGCAAAACAATTTTAAATATTCCTGTACTGTAAATACCAGAAAAATCTAAAAATACAATCGTTTTTATGTTTCTACAGTATTTTATTAAGGAGATATGACAAAACAAAAAGATCTTTCACTTCCAGTTTTGAGAAGAGAATTAAGATCAGATACAACAGGATCCAAAGGAAGCTTGAATGTGTGCACTGTGCACTCTAGGGAGATTTGAGAGAAAGCCACGAGTTCTATAGCAGTGGGAGACACACTGCGTGAATCAAGACAAAAACGCCTACGTTTTGATGTACAAATTGTATAAAAAGTGTCAAGTATTTGACGTAAGTTTTGACTGCTCAAAGGTGTGTGACATCATCACACTCAAAGTTGAACATTCTCTGCTAAAATCTCTAAACCTCTAAACTGTGATTGTGGAGAAACGGATAAAGATATCAAAATACCAGCTCAGTTGTGTAAAGTCTAAATCTCTGTGGCCCATTTAAACTTTGAATGATGTTTGAACTGTGAAGTTCGTCTGAGCTGTAAGCTCCAAAAAAGGCTGGGTTTTCTTTCTCCTATTGCCACTATCCTATTGCTGACTGTGAGGAAATCTCTTGCAGTCTTTTAGCAAGTTTTGTCTACATCATACTGCTACCAAAGGTGCGTTGTAACATTAGCCAGCAGCCCAGTATTCCTATTGAGCCACACATTGTGATGTATATGTATATGTTTTGTTTTTGAAAACTGCAGGAGTAGGGAGACAAAAACCTTGAAAGAAATGTAAGAATATACTATCAAAATAGTAATAACGATGCTTCATTATTTAAGCAAATTTAAAAATAATAGTTTAAAATGTAGACTGAAACTCTAAATACTGACAAAATGTTTCAGATCTTTTACATTTGTATTTCAGACGTAGTGTTTGTCTTAAACTCTGTAGTTCAGCTGTCTTAAAAAACAAGAAATTATAATTTCTGATGTATCCAGTCTGCAGCTCACCTTTCTTTTTCAGCATCTCAACCATCAACTCATTCGCTGTGGGATCTTCACTTTGTTCGACTGTGTAGTGGAACATACAGTCGTCTTCCTCATCACGAAAACTGCAAGAGTCCAGCACTTTCTCCCCTGAAAACCACATGCATGAAAATATATACCATTTTTAGACTCTTCTGATGCTTTTGCTGCAGTGTGCACCAAAGTACATATATTTTATTTTAAGTCGGTGCAGTTGAAGACATTGAGCTCCAGTTCTTTGCGCTTACGTTCTTTCAGTTCATCCACCATTTTAACTTTGAAGGGGCACTTGTCACACTCTTCTTTCTTCTCTCCTGTCTTCCACGCCTGACACTGGGCACAGCTTCTCGTTCCCTCACACACACCTAACTGAAACTGAATAGGACAGACACACACCACATGCTTACTAAGGCTAGAAATCTCAAACTTGCAAGGTTTCAGATGCATTTTTCTTCACATACTGTAATTCATGCTGCTACTTGATATTCTGTAAACTGATGGTAAGTGTTCACACACCTGGAAGTTTGGCTCACAGGTTGCTGACGTCTCGATACCAGAGTTTGGACACTCGCAGACGCCGCACATGCATTTACCGCGCCCACCACACACAAGCTGGCACACATAAAAACACAGTTAGGTGCCGCCTATAATAGCTTCAAATTGAAAAATGTCCTCGCTCTGTTTACCCCTTTGCTGTCCAGGCAGGTCTGATTGCTTTTGGGACACTCACAGGCAGCCCCCTCCCAGCCATCTGCACACGAACACTGACCCATAACGCAGGAGCCGCGGTCTAAAAGGAAAAGGTGGGATGTTTAAGTTTTATACTGGAGGGAACTACTGCACTGTAAACACATAAAGTGATTCAAATGATTTAAAAATATGTTAGGCACACATTTATTTATTGCATCCTGATTATAAGACAAACCAGTAATGGTTGTTGGTCTTTGTAATAAACGTATAAAATAGCTAAAACAAAACAAAATGTGATTTTAGCTAATGTTATTAAGACTATAGTGGATTAGTTTTGATAACAACACACAGTTGTAGTCAGATGTTTACATCCACTTATCATGAGCATGAATGTCATATTAATTTTAAACTTTGGATGATTTATTCGAGCCGTGCTTTTCTCAGAGTGGAGTGATTAAACAACATACAACTTCTATGATTTTTAAAAACAAGAATTGGATTCATAAATGTGAAATTATTGTGGATTTTCCCTAATTTGCACAAGGTCAAAATATATACTTACATTCACCTACAACTTTTAAAAAGTGCTGCCGAAGGTTTTTAGAATGTCTTGTTGTTAATAACCACGAGTGACTGCAGCTCACGGTCTCTCTTTGCCAGCATGAAAAGATTTGCTTGACAGCATTTACTGGACTGACATACACTCACAGTATCAGTCACACTCAGATAAGAGGAAATTGGTTAGGATGTTAAAGATCAACACAGAAACCTCCAAGGTTCAAGCCTGCCATAAACTGGAAACTGCTGGAACACCAGAGTCCCTGACCACAGTTGAAGCCAGTTTTACATCACCATGGACGGAGAGGGTGCTGACCAAGAAAGAAGCTGTAAGAACACTGTACCAACTGTCAAGCATGGTGGTGGTAGCATCATCCAGTGGTACTAGTGCATTGCACAAAGTGGATGGAATAATGAAGAACTTCTTTAAAATTCTTCAACTTTATCTCAAACCAGCAGCTAGATGGTTGAAACTGGTGTGTTCCAACAGTACAGTGATCCCAAACACATCAGAACTGGTTTCTGATTGGATAAATCAGGCTAACATTAATCCCTGAAGTCCTGACCTCAGCCCTTTTGAAAATAATCAACGGATACTGAACATGTGTACTCAAGGTGCAACTTGCTAAGGAGCATGTGACCATTATTAGTGAAAATGGTACAAATATTATCTGAGCCTGTTATTGCATGCATTTTATTGTATGTATTTTATGTTATGTAATCATTCCACCATAAAAAAGGCTAAATAATTAATTAAAAGCCCAAGATAATATGACAGGTCCATGATGAGTAGATGTAAATTTCTGACTGCAACAGGCGCTGTTATCCCTTTTTTCACAACTATATCTATAGAAAGTCCTTGTAACATGATCCACAAACCCTTTTTTACAAATCCAACAGTCACACCATATCGTACCATTGCAGAGGAAGCCAGCAAATCTTTGACACTGGGTCTTGTCATACTGACAGTAGGGACCTTCAAACTGATACGGGTTGTAGCACACGCAGGTTCCACATGCCAGACAGTCTCCGCGGCCAGAACAACTTTCCGTCATGCCAGGACCAATGCACTCGTTCGTGTCCCGAGCTGAAGCACTTGCTGAGCAGTTACAAAACGTTCCCAGCCTGAGGGAGGCATCAGCACAAAACACAGAAAAAAACCCAACAGCTTTACTCTATCCTGAGGCCTAACAGGCAGACAAACTTTTATTCTTTCCTCAAAGTTTATCATCAAAGTCTCACCAGCCATCATAGCACTGGCACCTCCCACACACCAAGTCCCCATTGCGATGGCATCTAGGTGCTTTCTGGATGGAGCTCTGGAGGAGAGATACCATAATGAAATGTCGACAAGTAACCTTAAATGAAACTTCTTTGCACTTTAGATTTAATCTGTTGTCTGACCTTCTCACAGTCACAGGTTGGACACAAAATGGAGGCTTCCACATTGGTAGCAGCGCTGAAAGTTGTCGGTTTGACTCTGATTGTGCCAGCTTTCTCATCGGGCTCCATGTCGCAGACAAGCTTTTTGTTGATCATTTGCTGGGCTTTGAGCCTCATCTGAAACTTTCCCTGGAGAGCACACACACACATGCAATCACAATTCAGTCTTCGTATAAAGGACATTATATTGAGTTACAACAATCCTTAGATACTTAAGCCAGTATCTCACTATGCTGTATCAAATTGCGAACGGCATTCGCAAGGCAGTTTGCAAAAATGTCTGGAAACGTACACGGGGAGATCTCAGTCTCATCCCACAAGTTACAGGGCTGCACGTTTGTTTCACATAGGTTTTGAGTACATTCAAAAAATTTGCAAAACAAGTGTTAAATTAGCCGACTAAAACCTGAAACCTGTCTCGAACCCTTCTCAGCCTCTCAAACTAGTTTTTGCAAGTTCGAGCAATGTACAAAAACTGTACAAGGTGGTGGCGACAAAAATGAGAGTCTCATGTCGTATCCTTACACAACCATTTTGTCTTGACAATATTAACTGTAGTTTAAATCTGTGCTATAATATCAAATTATTCTAAATTTAAAAAAAAACATTAGGCATTTCTGTATAAACAGTATGGTAAGGTGTTTCTGTCTTGGTTTGACTCTTACAATCTCTCCAGGCTTGATGTTAAAGGCGCCATATTGTGCAACCTCCCCTTTGGTGCTCAAGAACTGAGCATCGAAAGCCTTGGGTCTGTTCTCGGCACGGATACTCATCTTAGAGCGAATACTCTGAAAGGACACGAAAGGAGATCAGCCCACAGAGGTTTACTGGTCTTTTCACAAACCTGCAGCAAAGTGCCAACAACTGCAAGTGCTTACATCAAAGGCAGTCTTTATGACCTCAGCGATGTTGGATGAGTCTTCTTGAAGCAGACCAACCTCAGCGATGGGGAAATACTCTTTCAGTTTCTGCAAACAATATGAAATAAAAAAAGTTCAGAGTTCAGAATCTACAAAAAGCACCATATCTTCAGAGTATAACTGGCGCGAAGCATGTCCACTTACACTGTAGTGTGTGTAGGAGTGGTTGGTGACGGCGAAGATGGGGATAATGTTGTGTTTTCCCAACAGACGAATTAGCGTGGGTATTGATGGATAATCCTGTTCTGTAGCTTTTGTGTATTTGCCCTGCGGGTCCAGGTGGCAGAGCTCATCGTTGCGCGGCAGGATTCCTGACAGCACGTTCATGCCGTCAGCCTCGTAGTGAAAGGCCGACTCGGTGGAGAAAACCAGGAGATGAGTGCTGTATTTGCGCCAACCGATTTCATTCTGGAGTAAAGATACAAAACAAACAAAAAATAAAATGGGAGCAGCAGAAACAGCAAATGATGAAGGTCGCTGAGGACAACAGTCACAATCGTTGTGCCAGCTATTAGTATGGAGTGTTTCCATCCATTCTTAATGTTTAATGGCTGCTGGAGTCAACCTGATTCAAGATGGCTGCAACAGCCACCTTTGCAAACAAGGAGAGTAAAGCTTTATCTATTACAGGTTTCTCCCGTGTTTCTCTTGTGCATGTAACAGAGATGTTGCTTTAGGAAAATTCAACAAAATCCACATTGGTTTACTTTGCTAACCTCACACACGGTTGCCTGTAAAATGGCATCAAATCCTCCTTCAGGGGCATCCAGATTGCCTGATATCCTCTCCTTCTGCAGCTTCTGGATGAAGGAGTTTATGTCACTTGTCAGTTTGATGACGTTTTGAAAAGAGAACGGAGGGTCGCTGTTCGGCCACGGCTTTTCAAGTCTAAGGGCCGAGGGAGAACAGACAAATTAGAGTAAAAAAGGAAGAACTACATTTAAGATAAATCACATGTATCTGCAGCCATAGGGAAAAGTTTCAGTTCCAGGGTTTAACATATCAGGACATAATAAAATGGTCTGGTCTTTACCAGGTTCTAAAATGATTACAATTGAACCTCAAATGTAGAAAAAGACACAACAGATTCCATCATAAGTAAAACCCTTGAATTGACAAAAAGTGGACTTTCCTTTTCCTTTGTTCTGTATTTGTTTAAGGTTTTATTTCTTACTTGCTGGGTCTCATGTCGGTCTGGGGGTCGATCACTTTGTCTACAAACTTTCCAAACCCAATGGTGTAGTCATCTGACACATCCTGTACCAGAGAAGCTACAGAAACACATTCACCATTAGTACCACAGCTTACTTCACAGGAGTCTCATCACCATTCTAAATGTGCTCACCCAATATGTTGCCCATTTTTTTCAAGTTCTCCAGATCATCCTTCATGGAGTTTGAGAAGTCCATAAGAATATAAAGATCCAGAGGGCCTTTGGTTGGAGCAAACACCTCCACATCCATGAGTTTCTCTTCCCCAGGCAGAAAAGTCATGCTCGCTAATTGTGGCGACACCTGAGACTGCTGTAAGCTCGTGTTAATTCTTTTACTCTTTGAGTCAAGAGAGGAGAGGAAAAGAGTCAATTTTTAAATTTAATATCTTTAAATACATTGCGTTAGAATGGAGGAAGGATTAGAAATGAGTGTTAAAGACTTACTTTGGTGATTTTCATACTGCTCTGAGCTGTGATGACAGCAGCCTCACTGCAGCCGTGGGCAAGGATGTTATTATACATGTCACAGCGAGGACCATTAAAGGCCTGAGTGAACACAGAGTTTAATTAGTGAACTTCTTAATAAAAAAACATCTATTTACCTTGCTGGATATAAACACAATTCTACTTTCAGCTACTCCCTTTGTCTCCCAACCACTCAACCTGAGCTGTCCCTCTGATAATCTTCACCTCTGCCACTGCCAGCTCCTCCTCCTGTCTTTTTGTTAGAGCTGCCGTCTCGAAGCCAAACATTGTAGTAGTTCTCACTGCTATCCTGTAAACCTTCACTTTCACTCTTGCAGCTTTCCTTCTGTCCACCCTGCCTGCGCGCTCTTCATCACCCCACTTGTCTCTTTGGATGTTTGAACCAAGGTGCTTAAACTCTACTCCTTCCACCTGTCTCCCTCTCATTCACACACATGGATTCTGTCTTGCTTCTACTGACTTCCATTCCTCTTATCTCCAGAGCAAGCCTCCACCTGGTCCCTACCATCACTACAGATCATAATGTGGTTTGCAAGCATTATAGTCCATGAGGACTCCTACCTGACCTCATCTCCCTACCTGTCCATCATGTCTGTGAAAAAGAAGGGGCTCAGAGCTGATCCCTGATGTATTCCCATTTAATTTATTAGATGCCCCACTACCGGTGGTGCCCCTGCTGAACAAAGGGTGAAAAAAAAGCCTTGGCAGGATACTCTCTGATTTCCTCCTTTGTCTGTCCCTACAAGGATCCAAAACAGTTCTAAGACTTAAAATGTGACTTAAGTAGGCACTGTGCTACACATGTGACAACTGATCTCAAGAGGATAGGGAGGTTTGAAGGTTTTCTGCTCTCACCTCTTCTGAACAGTAGGCGCATCCTACTCCTGCCTGCAGACACTCTGAGCAGGACTTGGCCCGGGAAGCGAAGCAGTAGTTCACTGATGGGGTCCAATCAAGGGTGATTGTGGGGAAAGAGCGTCACAAAGAGTCAAAATCACACACAGGTGCAATTAAACTAATAAACCCATAAAGCATTGCTTCTTAACAGTCATGCAACAGCAAAGACATTGTCGTAAGATAAATATTCATAATTAAAGATGTCATAAATTGTGCAGCCTGAAAGTTAGATGAGCCAGAAACAGAAGGTTAACTGAGCCAAAACCAACTATTACTACAACCCTACCTTTAACCAAATGTGACTTAAAAAAAAACAATCATCAATCAACAAATTTTTAAAACATTATAATAAAAAATGTGGCAAAAATGAAAATGAATTGACAGTGATATTTTATCAAGAGTAAAAATCTGTATCTCTTACAATTTAGTGGTCTGAATCAAACGTTTTTTAAAACTTGGTTCGCTAAATATGTTTAGCAAATGATTGTTTTTTTATTTACTGTATAGAAATAATTCTGGTCTTCACCTTCAGCATAACAACAGGTCAGAAGGATGGCTAGAAGGCCAACTCCCACGGACAGATGTAACGTCCATCTCCCCATCTCCCTCCTGCAAGGAAAGCCAAAAATACACACTCACATTGACAGAAAGTATATTTAAATTGTATTTTATGGGGCAATAAATACAGTCAGATCAGCAAGCCTTGGTCATATCAATGCAAACTCAGGAGCAGGTCAAACATCCTAAACTTAGACAGAATGTTTGTGCATTTATTGCTCAAAGTTTAAACTTTATTTCGATTTATTTCACCTGTAATATAAGAGTGAAATGATAGAGAAGTTTTAGAGATAAACTAGAAAATTTCTGAAGAGATTTCTAAAGGATGTCAACCATCAAGAAAAGCTGTCACTAGAGACAGGACCAGAAGCAGGAAGTTTAGGACATCATGGACAAGCGCTCCCTAGTGGCTGGCTGCAATTCAACTTTTAAGCCCTGCCCCTCCATGGAGACTAATGGAACATTTGGCTGACTAAAACATAAAAATACACTTTGGATTTTTTTTTTCATGTAGCTTTCACCTTGCTGTTGAATGTTCAAATATGGATTTTTTAAAAATACGTTTCAAATAGTTATTTAAGACAAAAAATTAAAAAAAAGGAACAGCATGTTAGTGAGTTGGGAAGGTGTGTAGGCGAGATAGTGCTTAAAAACTGCCAATTTGGCTTCAATTTTAACAATGGAGGTTGATGGAGTCCCTTCTTCCATCTTCATTCATGTTGATAATGACGATGCAGCAACTCCCTGAAATTCCAACATTAACTTTACTTTTGTAATAATCTGAGGTGCTGAATGCAGACCTTCTAATGAATGAACTGTGTATGAAGTGGAAAAAGACCTAGATAAAAAAAAATGTTAAAGCTGCTTCCAGTGGCTCATTAGGGTCACCATGGTAACCACACACCTGTGTCTGTCACTCTCTGACAAGACAAGCTGACAGAAACACAGACTGAAAAGTCAGCCTCAAACAAACAGTTACTGTTTGAAAACTGTAAGCCGTACACAAACATTTTTGAATTGTTAGCAGCAGGAGACTCATAGTCAGAGTTGAATTTTTTGATCTCTGCAGTGTTTTATGTAGAAGATCAAAAGGCCCTCATTTCCAGTTTTGAAGATAAATTTTAGTGCTTAAATTTAGTGGAAGTCAATGAGAGTTCGGATGTGCACTCTGCAGGGATTTTGGGGAAAATAAGACAAAAATACCTGTTTTGATCAAATGAAGAAGCAGTGTAAAGATTGTGGAAGAGTTTGCAAAAGTTTGCAAAAGTTTTAGACAGTTTTGACGCCTCAGTAGTTAGAATGGAACATTCTGTGGTAAATTCTCCAAAGATCATAAAACCTAAACTGGTGTTGAGAAAAATGTTAAAGATACCAAATTTCCAGTTTAGTTCTGTAAAGTCCAACTTTCTGTGACCCGTTTAAACTTTGAATGATGTTTCTACTGTAAAGTAAGTCTGAGGTACAGAGCTCCAAAGAGGGCTGGCTTTTCTGACTTATTTCCCAAAAATTCAATTGTTGTCTTGGTGGAACGCTGTCAGTTTTTTGCAGATTTTACCCGTGCTGTACACATCCTAAAAGTCATTGCGTTCTGTTCTGGATCGAGCTGAATGATTTGATGTGCTTCTGTAAGGGCTCTTCCAAAGCCGTGGGAGGAAATTAGAAGCAAGAATTGTGATGGAAACAAAAGAATAAGCAGCCCATGCTTAAAGTTATGAAATTGAATCCAAAATATCTGAACAGCTGCATAAGAAATTTGTGATTTGGTTGGAATGATAAATTGTTCTTTCAGTTAAATAGATCCTATTCCTGGGTTTACAATGTGAACATGTTGCCACCTGGGTGCCTTTCATCCAGTTTTAACCTGGTGGAGTGTTTGCCGTTCTCCTCAGTTCCAGTTGAGGCACGATACAGCAAGACAAGGGAACCACGACAGGTCTGAAACAGGATGGGACCTGGACGTATTCCAAGCAGCACGCTGTGTGCACTCGTTACAATAAAACCGCTTTCTAATTTAATGCTGAAACGCTGGTTAGAGGATCATTTGATAAACAGAAAGAGGCAACGCCTCCATGAAACACACAAGATGAAGAGTGAACTCCTCTCTGTAATTGTCTTTGTGGGAGGCTGCAATTTTTTCCAAAAACACACTGAGGTTTTTTTTGTCCTGAAGGTGAACAACTCAGAGAAAGAATTTCTCCCACAGACATGAGACTAACCCATCCAAGTTAAAAATACGGCCTGAAAACACATGGGAAAGGCACTTTAGCACCTCTCTGAGAACTAGAGCTGCCTACAGGTGTGTGTGTGTGTGTGTGGGGGGGGGGGATCATGGCACCAAATGTCACATAAATCAGTGGGTCAGGACAAATGGAACAAACCAACTCTTCTTCTCCAAACTTGAGCCTGACTCACTGAATATGAGTGAAAAGGTGCCTTATCTTAAAGAAAATCACAGCTTTTGACACAAACTACAGCCTCCAGTCACTCGTGCTGCTTTACTTTGTTCTAAAAAGAACGCGTGGCAACAAAAAGACGTAATCTCTCATCGAATTCAAAGCTGCGGCTGTTTCTCTTCAGACAACAATGCGCCTGCCAGGTGAACATACCTCCACTGGGTGTGGCTCAGACCCTGTCATGACATCATATGTGAGGGGAGGTGAGGGGGTCTTCTTTTCTAACGGGTTTAGGGGTCAAACTTTGACAGCAACAACAACAACAAATGAAAATATCTTTGCCGCTTTACTTATCACTGCATTCCCGCCTACAACAAAAAACAAACTGCATGTTGTAGACTTAATATTACATGATATACAGGAATATTTTCCTTCAATAAATATTTATTCATTGTCTGATATGACTGAGTTAAATACTTGTCTTTCACACGTGGTGCATGTATTGCACAAAGAGATGCCTGGGACAAATCTGTGACTATTTTGGAAGACGATGTTTTGCACAAGTTTTTTAGTTCAAAATTGAAGTGACAAGACCCAGTGAGATACATGGGTTTAGTATTTTAAACATACAACCTGGGAGTTGATTTAGACATAAACTTTAAGCCTTTTTAATAGAAATATAGTGCTCTTTGTGGTGAACAGGTAAAAAGCCAGTGTTGTATTTTTCTAAAGTTGTTTTGTTTTTGTTCAATGACATCAACGGCCAGATTAACAAGGTCAAATGGCCACTTATGGCCCTTGGGCCATATTTTGCCCATGTAGGCTTTATTACCCTTCACCTCAGCCAAGCGTCCCACGGTTTTTAAACTGGCACAAGAACCAGGACATTTTGCAACCCTAAGAAGAACATGTTGAAATGAAGTGAAAACAATGAAAGCCAAGAAGAAACTTATGACTACAAGGAGATTACTGAGCAAACAAACCTCTTAGAGTGCTCTTGCCCAGTCCAGGTCCAAAAGTCCAACACAGAATGAGAAAGACAAAACTACTTCCTCTTCTGCTGGTATCCACCTGTGCTGAAAAGAAAAATTTTTTCGTCTCTGTGTCCAAGTTCAAAATCCGTCCAGACAAAATTATAAAAATAAAGGGAAAGAGAGTCTTCAACTTTTCGCCCGATGGCTCTTGTTTCTCTCCTCTGCTGTGCAGCCTGGTCAAATATTCACATTTCTGCCCTAAACTCTGCTCAGTGCAGTGTGTGTGTGTGTGTGTGTGTGTGTGAGAGAGAGAGAGAGAGAGAGAGAGAGTTTTAAAGTGTGCACCAAGGAGTGAAATGAAACACACTGAGGCTGAGGGCAACTGAGTGGATATGACTGTGAGTGCTGAGACTTGATCCCTCCTTTAGCTCCTGCACACGCACACCCCAACACACACACACACCCACACACACACCCACACACACACCACATTCCCAGTGCAGGTAAGTCTCTGTGACGGAGAGAGTTCACTCCCACCTCTTCCCCACCCTGCTAAGATAAAAGCTCCCCACCTCAATGTGTCAGGACCACCCCTCCCCCTCCCCTTCCCTGCTGCATTCCACCCCAGCAGGAGTTCACCTGTGTGGGCTTGAGCTCCTGAAGTTAAACCCCTCCCTCGGCAGCCTCCTCCCAATCTCCTGGGAGTGGCGCAGAGAGAAGAACACTGGCTGCAGGCTATGGGAAACTGCTTTGTGACTCGTGTTTACTCAATCATGTACTCTTGCTAACGGGTACATTTTATGCTTGGCAGATATTTCATACTAACATGATAACTGGCGCAAATCGTTTTTGGGGGGGGGGGGGGGGGGGGGGGGGGGGGGGGG
>JAOXNZ010000064.1:7664417-7677653 GCA_028566095.1 Kryptolebias brasiliensis | reverse complement strand
TCGCCTCCCAGCAAGAAGGTTGCAGGTTCGAAACCCGGCCTGGGGCCTTTCTGGGTGGAGTTTGCATGTTCTCCCTGCACACGTGGGTTTACTCGTGACTAAAAACATGCACATTAGGTTCATTGGTAACTCTTAAATTGTCCCTAGGTGTGAGTGAGAGTGTGAATGTCGTTTGTCTCTATGTGGCCCTGCGATGGACTTGCGACCTGTCCAGGGTGTGCCCCGCCTCTCGCACAGTGGCTGCTGGAGATGGGCACCGGCCATTGCGACCCGGAACGGAGAAGCGGCTAAAGAAAATGGATGGATGGAAGTCTAATAGCTGAAACTCTGACTCTACAGGCCTCAGCTTGTGTCACGTTTAGGTTCATGATGTGACAATTAAAGAAACAAAGTGTGTTTGGAAGACTGCCAAGAGCAATTCTCTCTAAAAAAAATAATAATACGGCACATCATATCAGTACAAACACTTCATGCCAGCTGTCAGCACGGTGGTGGAGGGGTGATGGTTTGTTCTGCAGCCTCAGGACCTGGACACCTTGCAGTCAATCATGAACTCCTCTGTGGACCAAAGGACTCTAGAGTCAGATGAAGGAGTTTGTCTGCTGAAGGTTGGACCAAACGGGGTCAAGATGCAACAGAACAATGATCCCAAACACAGCAGCTGATCTACAAACAGAACAAACAAACTCATGCAATGTTCTATTCCAAACATCAACCTGATTGAAACGCTGTGATGGGACCTGTTGAAGCAAAACTCACTAAACCTCAGTGAACTAAAGCAACATTATAAAGAAGTAAAAGACTGATAGAACCATACAGAAAACAACTACTTAATGTTGCTTAAGGTGCCGAATCACAGCAGTAGACTTTATTGTTGCACTTTTATTTAGTTTTTGGTAAATGAATAATGACAGGGTGTAATTTGTCATGTTTTGTTGTCTATTTGTTTCCATTTACGTGATTTTAAGATTTGGTGAGGACTTTATTATTATTATTATTATTATTATTATTATTATTATTAAAGTGACAGTGACCACAGAAGTGCCAGATTTCTGTCAGACATACAGCAACTTATGTGGTTGTAAAGTACCAAAAAAAACCCTCTTATAGTTATACAAAATAATAGTTCTAAGTTACACAATATAAAAACTGTTTGACTAAATGTCTTTCTTGAAAAAGTCAGCCTCGGCATTTAGGTTACTCAAATAAATAACCTGCCAATTTATATATATGTGTGTGTGTGTTAAACCAAGTCATCCTTTTTTTAATTCTGCAATATCAGTGACACTGACAAACATTCATAGATAACCTGTCAGAGTGCAGAAACACACTGAGACATCAATTATAGAAGCAGCTTCAGCAAAATTCCTTTACAGTCATCGTAAAAAACACTCAAAATATGTGGCGTCTGAAGTCTGCATAGTGTGTCTGACTGGTTCTGATTAATAAGAATGGAATTTGAATTGGTGTAAAATAACCTAATACTGTTGCTTTATTATGTTGGGAAAGTAAATCAACAGGAAGTGACAAATTTTCTTTTACAAGTGGCCAGGAAATTCACTCATATGACCAATTTGAGAACTTTTATTAAAAAAGAAAGAAAGAAAAAAAAAAAAGCAGAAAGAAATCATTGGTAAAAGCGTAGCATTTTAATCCAACACTATAAGTGAGCATCAGAAGGGATCAGACTCTGTTCTGGACCCGGGTTTGGGCTGGACGGGTTTAAATGACCCACAGATGAAAGCGGCTCTGTTTCTCTGTACTGTACATACCACACTGCGCAGCCGTGCTCCTAGCAACCAGATCTGCTCCGATACAATGGACCGGTCTCTCTCCAGGGGAACAAAACTTCTTTAGAACCAACGCCTCCCTCCAGTCTGAAGAGCTCGGCTGACACTTAAACAGCAACGTCTTTCTAAACGACCTTTTCACAGGCCGAAGACCCACCCACCGCATCGGTTCTCTAACCTCAACCAGGCTTTTGTGTGAGAAGAGAAACGTTCTGAAATTTAGGACATTATACAAGCTGTTTTACACATAGTATGTTTGAGCCCTGATTAGACTGCAGGGACATTCTCCCAACATTCAACCAAATTGTTGTTTAGACTCAGGAGAAGTTTTACTGTGTTGAAAGTGAGATAAGACAGTCCTTAGGAAACATTCCAAATCTGACCCAAGACAGAACTTACTTTGAATAAGATGCTGTTGAGCTGAACTGGACCAACCTCGTGCGAGAACAAAATGAACCAAAAAAGAGAGGAAAAGCAGGGGGACACAGAGACCGTCCCTGCCGTCCCCAGGTCTTTGTCTGTGTCTAACTCCTCACTAATTTACATGACAAAAACAGAACAGCGTGGAGTTCATTATTTAGACTTCTGGTGTCTTCAAGACTTTTCTTTCCCACAAAAAAATGAACCTAAAAAGACATTTCAGACAAACCACATGACCTTCACATGTGGAAACAATGTTTTCATGTGTGAAAACATGTTCAGTTGCCATGGGGAACACACAGTGTGTTATGTACATGTTTGCCATGTGGAATTGGAACAAGTTTTCACATGTAACATTAACATGTTTAAAACACATGATTTGCACATGTTTCCCATGTGGATTTGGAAGAAAAAACATGAACTTCACATGTGAAAAGTCACAAGTGCTCACACGTGAAAACATGTCAATCTAACATGTGAAAAACATGTTTTATACATGTTTCCCATGTGTGTTTGGAACAAAAAACATGTGCTTTACATGTGGTTAATCACAAGTCTTCACATGTGTTTCACATGTTAAAGTAACATGTTACATTAACATGTGAATTTGGAAAAAAAGGGAAAGATGAAATTCACATGTGGGAAATCGCAAGTGCTCACATGTGGAAAGGTGTTAAATTAAGTTGTGAAGCACATTTTGCATGTTTTCACATGTGAACTTGGAACAAAAAAGATTCACTGTAAAAGTTGAAAAATCACACATTTTCACATGTGAAAAGTTTAAGGTACCACATGAAACACATGAATTGCACATGTTTCACATGAGGATTTGAAGCAAAAAACATCTGAACTTCACATGTGGGAAATCACAAGTGTTTACATGTGAAAACATGTTCAAATAACATGTTAAACACATGTCTTTCATGTGAATTTGGAACCCAAAATGCTTTTGAAATTCAAATGTGGAAAATTAGAAGTATTGCCATGTGAAATAATGTCACATTAACATGTGAAACACATTTTTCACATTACCTATGATTAACTTTACATGTGGAAAATCATAATTTCACATGTGAAAAGATGTTATCATGTGAAACATGTGTTTTGCACAGATTTTCCATGCGATGTTGCAACAAAAAAAAAAACACACAAACTTCCCATGTGAAAGGTTTTTACCATGTAAAAAGCATGTTAAAGTAACATGTAAAACACATGTTTACCATGTGGATTTGGAACAAAAATTAGATACATTTTACATGTGAAAATGTTAAATTAACATGCAAAATGCGATTTAGGAACATTTTCAACAAGTTCATGTGATCACATGATCTTCCACATCTGTTCACATGTGAAAAACACAGTAAGTCAAGTCAAAGGTATTTAGCACTTTTCAGAAACAAGGTGGTTCAAAAGTAAATGTGTTATTTATGTGTTTTTAAGTAGCCCAGGAAGAACCAAATCTTGTTGACCATTTGAAGCTTTGCAGCCGAGAAAGATGAACAAAATGTAAACAAGAAAAGCTAAACTAAAGTAAACTTAGTGTGTATCTGCATAAAAACCTGGTAGAAACGTTAATATGCTATATTTTATTCAGCCTTTCGTAAGTTTTTTTTAAAATATTTTTATCTTACGTTACCTGATAAGAAAAAATGCACTTAGTTATAAAGATAATAATCAATGATCCCCAAGGGGTAAACAGCTTAATAGTAGGAAGGCTTTTTCCTTCCTTGCATTAGCATGTTTTTGTTTTTTTTTACAACACTGACAGAGCAGAAAGAGTTCTGAAATGCTAAGTCTGGACAGGTTGGGCTGGGTGTGGCACATGGGTTACAGCGTGCACGCTGACAGGGGTTCAACTGCAAGGAGGACAACTTCAGACTCCACTCTGGAAACATTTTCCGACTGAGTTTACACCCCGTTGGGCCATTATGTATTGATATTTTTCTAAAGGTGACCATTTAATCACAGGTTTTGGACAATGACTGTTTGTATAAAAACACACTGCTTACAAGGACACTGGAGATCATATTGGGGTCCGCTCAGATCGTGGACTAAAATAACTGGATCCATATTATTAGTGACACACCAGCTGCAACACTTATTTTAGACTTTTAATGATTCATTCAAATTGTTCTTTTTCCAGAGTGGAATTATCAAACATCATACGACTCCAATGGTTTGTAAAAATAAGAATTCGATGCACAACTTAGAGTTTATTGTGGATTTTCTAGAATCCATGCAGGGTCATAATTTTACCTACAAATATATACATATATTTATCTAATCTTTGTAATAAGAGGTGCTGAATGTTTTAGGATGTCTTTTACCCTGTCAGCTTAGTGATCGTGATCGACTGCAGCTGGTAGCTGATCTTTGATTTGTTTGACAGCACTCATTGGACTGACCAAAACTCACGAGTCCCGCTCAGATGAAAGAAAAATCGGTTCAGATGTTCAGGATCAACCCACCAAGGCTAAAGCCTGCCATGAACTGGAACCTGCTGGAACACCAGAAGAAGAAGAAGTCCACAGAGCGGTCCAGTTTTACATCAACGTGGACTGAGAGGGTGCTGACCAAGGAAGAAGCTCCCGCTCCCTAAGAGACACCTTCAAGCTTAACGGACGAGCCAAATGTCTTCTGAAGAGAGGAGTCAAGAACACTGAACCAGCTGTTTGGCATGGTGGGGGTAGCATCATGCTCTGGTGCTGGTGCATTACACAAAATACATGGAATAATGAAGAAGGAGGTTTACCTCCTAGTTCTGCAACTTCAGTTCAAATCAACAGCCAGACGGTTGAAACTTGAAGATGGTAACCACACAGCTTGGTTGTTGAGAGGTAAGAGTTTAAATTCTGTTCTGAATTTGACAGGAAGTCAATGGAGAGAAGCTAAAACTGGAGAAACACGATCTCTCCTTCGAACCTGGAACCAAGCGGAAACCCCACCTGGGCAACTAAAGCAGACGGATGTCTGACGGAGTTTCACTTGCTGTTTCTGTCAGTGTTGCATTCCAGGATCTGCAAAAACACGCTAAGACTGAAGGAGGATGCGAGTGTTTGCCGATCCTCTCTACCAAACCGATGACTCCCGTCTCAGCTTGTGGACAGAACTGGCAGCGGTTCAGCTGATGGTTCTGTTCCAGGACAGGTTTTTCAAAAGTGCTCTAACCTTCGAGAACTCTGTTGGTTCTGAAGGTTTATTTTTCTTAGGCAAATGATCTAACAATAAGAAAACCTTATTTTGAACTTTAGTTTTTACGTGTTTGAAATCAATTTTCATAACCACTGACTTACTGAGCAAAATAGTTGGGGATTAAAGGCCTAGCATTCCTTGAAGGAATGCATATCACCCGCCGCCTTTGATGCCAGAGTTTGAAATCAAGATCTAATGAGGAGAAAGGATGAAGTTACAGTCCTGTTGGTCAAACCTGGTAAATAACATCATTTCATGTGAGCTCTCAGAACATGCATTAATGATGACTCTCAGCTACTACCACACCAAATTTTAGCTCAATATCTACAAAATTAACTGAGTTATACCAATTTCGTATGTTTCTTAATGTTGATTAGCTGTGGCAGCCATCTTGAACTGGTATGACTCCACAAGTTAATCAGTTATAGATACATCCAGTGATTACATCCTGAAAGTTTCTTTAAAATCCCTTCAATGGCTCACAAGATATTTGGCTAACAGACAAAAAGTTAAAGCCATTTAGTTGAAGGCAAAATTTTACACAAGATCTTGTACGATCAGTTAGTCCTCAAAATGTGTTGAGGATGACTCTCAGCTACTACCACAACAAATTTTAAGTCAATATCTGTCAATTTGACTGAGTTACAGCCATTTTTAGTAGCAGCCAACCGATTCTGTCAAGTTAAAGCTTTTGTGGCGCGTCTGAAAACAGACCTCTGGATGCTTCATCTGGCAGAAGTCAGATGTGGAGTTTGAGGTGAAAAACAAGCCGGAGTCCACCTGCAGCACATATGCTTTCTCTGAGAGCCAGCTCTGAAAGGAACGCGGTTGTGAACGTCGGTTTAAATGCCAAAGATACCGCCAGGAGCAGATCTAGGCTGATAACTTGTGGCAGTGGCTCACGAGGTAGGAGCTCGTCACTTTAACTAGTTCTTTGCCGCTCCATCCGTCTGCCTTGCCTACTGGTGGTGGTCAGAGGTGGCGCCGGTGTAACGGCAGCCTCACTTCTGTCAGTCTGTCCCTGGGCATCATGTGTGATGGGTGGATGACTGATTGTAGTATAAAGTGCTTTGGGGTCTTTGGTTTGGATAAAGCGCTATACAAGTGCAGGACATTTACTCAACAGAACTTGTTGTCCAGAAAAAAAAAAAAAAAGACGCGGTTTGATTTCTGAAGATAAAAAAACTGTTAAAAAGAAAAGGAAACAATAGTCTTAAAAAGGAAACTAAGCCAACTGAAAAGGCAACATCCTGACCATTTATTCACCTTACCATCAATACATATGTACAAGTGTAAAAAAAAAAATAAAAATGTGTAAAATATGTTTCACTGTGACCCAAACAGAGAGAAATGCTGACAAATGTCTGTTATTACAAGCAGGACGACACCTGACCACAGCTACGGGGAGATATATAGATATATACTGTATATAAACAGAATTCCAGGATATTTAACCACTTTCTTTTGTTTGTTTAGAGTTGCTTTAAATTAGCAGCAGTCCAGATGTTCAGTGCTGTGAAAGAGTATTTGCCCTTTTACAGATTTCTTCTGGTTTTGCTTTATTGTCACACAAACAAATTTGAATATCAGAGAAGAGACAACAGCATTTTGTATTCACTCAAGTTTTCAAATGATGATTTTATTTTTTAAGGGGAAAAAACCAAACCAAACCAACCTGGTCTTCTGTGAAAAATCGTGTTAAATCATGAATTAACTGTTTTTTTTAATAAAGCTCAGTTCAGTCTCACCAGCCACACCTGTGCCTGATCACTGCCAGAGCTGTAGGTTCAAGAACCCACTTAAATAGAACCTTTAAACACAACTACAGAGAACGTGGAACAGTGGTGAACCTTCCCAGGAGTGGCCAGGAGACCAAAAATACTTTAAGAGCGCAGCGAAGACTCATCCAGGAGGTCCCAAAAGAACCCAGAACATCTAAAGCCCTGCAGGCCTCACTTGCCTCAGTTAAGGTCAGAGGTCATGGTTCAACAAGACAAAAGAGGTGAAGAGTAAAAATGGCCTCCATGAGAGAGTTCCAAGGCCTAAACCATTCCTGAGCAAAAAAAACCCAAAACAAAACACAAAAGGTCTCACGTTTGCCAAAACACACCTTGATGAACCATAAAACTGGGAAAATATTCTGTGGACTGATGAGACAAAAGTGGACCTTTTTTTGGAAGGTCTTTGTCCCATTGCATCTGGGGTAGCGATCATCATAACCACAGACAAACACGGTGGTGGTAGTGTGATGGTCTGGGGCTGCTTTGTTGCTTGGGGACCTGGACAACTTGCCGTGACTGATTATTCCACAAACTCTGCTCTCTAACCTTAAGGACAATGTTGGCCTTCAGTTTGTGACGTTAAGATGAAGAACAGCTGGGTTCTGCAGCAGCAACATTCCTCCACAGTCAGGTGACAGATTCATCACGAGTTAGCATAAACGCTTGGTTCCAGTTGTTGCTGCCAAGGGTGGAACAACCATTTGAGTAGATTGGTTTGGATGACTTGTTTCCCTTTATAAATGAAACTATTTAAAACTATATATTTTGTATTCGCTCCGGTTATCCTCTGATGGGTTGAACCATTTAAATATAACAAAAAGAGCAAAAACAAAAGAAATCTGTAAGAGGGCAAAATACTTTGGTTGTATATCTGTATTTACTGTATATCTTTAAAAAACAAAACAAGTTATGACTCATCTACACATGTTGAATTTAAAGATGCTTAAGGGATTTCTCAACAAATTGTCATTTTGGCTTTTTAGTGCAACTCCAGAGACAGAAGGCTGAGTCTTTTGATTTGTCCATGTATAGCAGAGGTTCACAGCAGAAACGTGGAGTGTCCAGCAGTTTGTCCACTCTCTGCGTGTCTTCACACATCCAACAGCAGCACATCTCGGGTCCAGGCTCAGACCAAACTCATCCGTCCGTTCTTCCTCACTGCTTTGCTTTCTTCAGGATGGTGCCCACTGCAGAGATGACTGTGGTCTTGGTGCCGCTCGCTGTGGTTGTCACGGAGACGACGGCCGGAAGGGTTGCTGTGGTGGTGATGAGGGTGGGCTGAGCCAGAGTGACGGGGATCGCAGAGTCCCACTTACTTTTCCTCTTCTGGGCATCTGCTGGGGAGAGGAGAACCAGAGGAGTTGATTAGGTGACCTCCTGGATACCAAGAGGTGGACTGAACAACAAGCCGGTTCAGATATGGTTTCATTTATCAACAGAAAACAGAGACAATATGTATCAGGCTCTTCCACTGATCAGGATGTCGGGAATAGAAAAAACAAAACAAGGAACAACAGAAATACCATAAGACCCCACTTTCGAAAACGCTGGGCTGTTGTGTAAATTCAAATGGAAACAGAATGCAGTAATTTGCCAATCTCATAAAACCAGATTATTTCCACAATAGAATATAGCGAACATATCAAATGTTTAAACTAGGGCATTGTACCATTTTTAGGAAACAATAAGGTAATTCTGAATTTTATGGCAGCAACACATCTAAAACAAGTTGGGACAGGGGCAACAAAAGGCTGTAAATGTGGTACAAATAAGAAACAGCTGGAGGAGCATTTTGTAACTAATTAGGTAACAGGTCAGTAGGAGGACTGGGGATAAAAAGACTATTTTAAAGAGGCTGAATCTCATAAGTAAAGATGGGCAGAGGTTCACCAGTCTGTGAAAATCTGTATCTAAAATAGTGGAACGATTTCAGAATAATGTTCATCAATGGAAAACTGGGAAGACTTTGATTCTCCCATCATCTACATTTTATAATATCATCAAAAGATTTCAAGAATCTGGAGAAATCTCTGAGCTCATGGATGAAAGTCAATATTAGATGGTTGGGATCTTTGGGCCCTCAGGGGCCACTGGATTAAAAACAAGTCTGATTCTGTTCTGAACATGGGCTCCGGATCACTGGTCTGTAAACACAGTTCACCATGTGATCCACAAATGCTGCTTAAAGCTCTATCATACAAAGAAGAAGCTGAATGTGAAACACCATCCAGAAACTCTGCTGTCTTCTCTGGACTAAAGCTTGTTTTAAAAGGACTGAGGCAAAAAGGAGAACTGATCTGTGGTCACATGAACCAACATTTCAAAATTCATTTGGGAAACCACAGACACGTCTGTATTAAAGAGATTGACCATTCAGTTTATTATCAGGTCACAATTTAAGAGAGTCTGCCTCTCTGATGGTATGGGGGTGCATTTGGGGGTGCATTAGTGACTACACCACACACAGCTTACACATCTGGAAAAAATGCCATCAATGCAGAAAAGTATAAAGAGGTTTTAGAACATGTGCTCCCATTGAGGCAATGTCTTTCTCAGGGAAGGCCTTGCTTATCTCAGCAAGTCATTGCTAAACCTCAGACTGCATCCATTCCAACAGCATGGCTTCATACTAGAAGAGTCTGGGTGCTGAACTGACCTGCCTGCAGTCCAAACCTCCAACCATTTACCACCAAACTGACCAGTAAAGTGACTCTGAATGAGGCTGAAGTAGTCCTGTTTACCTGTGGCTGTGGTGGTGCTGGTGCTGCTGGTGGTGGAGGCTGCTGTGCTGGAGGCGTTGGTGCCCTTCCTAGTGCCTGTGACAAACTCAATCTGAAAAACACACAAGCATAATGAAACAAGTTTAAATTCCTGCTACAGCTCACTGAGAAGCTCTTCTTGAGAGTTTTATCACATCAAATGAAAGTATTTCACAGAAACTGCTAAACCTTTGCAAAAATACATCCAAACTTTCTTTTGATTTTCACAGGAGACCACATGAAACATCACATGCTGAGTACTTCCTCTCTCAGGTACAGTTTAAACTTGTTTCAATGATGACGCTGATGCAGATCATGGCACCATGAATCAGATTTCTAACCACATGTGTTCCCTGGAGAGAAATCACACCCACCCCATAAACTTCAGCACTTACAGATATGTTTTTTTCTCTGAAACCAAATAAACAATTCAGTTAGGGCTTGACTGAAAAGGTTCTTTTTGTTTCCCTCCACAGAAAGCGTAAAATCTGAACAAGCGTCAGTGAGTTGTTAAGTTGCACCTGAACTACAAAAGCTGAACTTGGCAGTTTGGATTTCGGTACTTCTGACGAAGGACATTAAATCAGAACTGAAGTGGGGCTGGTGCTGACTTGCCCCTGACTCAGAACACAGGATAATCCAAACCTCTTTTGTTGTTGGCCTCACCTTGGTGCGCTCCTTCTTGGCCTTTTCCAGCTTGTCCATTTCCACTTTCTGGGCTTTGGCTAGGACAGAACATTTTTATGAGATCTGAGCTGTAATTATGATTTTAAAAAAAAGGGAAAAAATAAAAGTAGCTTACCAAGAGCCTCATAGTAGGAGTCTTCTGACCAGCCATGAGGATCAAACATATCTTTTGGGTAGTTTGTTCCCAGCTCGTCAATTCCACAGAACTGAATAAGTTTCTCGTAAATACTGAAAAAAAATAAAGACACTTGGACACCTACATATATTTTGAAGAGACATAATATCAATGTTCCTGTTTGTTTGTTTGTTTTCCTTTTTCCCCAAAAAGTGCAACTGGTGTTTGAGAAAATGACGGCCTGTGTGTGAGCGCGTTCGTTTGCTGCATACCTCGGGTTTCTAAATTCTTTCTTCTTCTGAATGTGGTTGTTTGTGTCAAAATCTCCACGGAGCGTCCTCTCATACAGTTTCGAGATCTTCTCCTGTAAACAAAATGGACGAATTGATAAGCAGGATGCAAAGAAGCAAACAGGTCTGCTGTGAGCTCACATTAAATTGGGCAGAATTGTAAAAAAGTCAGCGTTATCAAACATCAGCTCTGACCAGTGTGAATGAGGCTATTGTTCCATAGATTTCTGATACCTCTTAGAAACATTTGACAACCAGGTTCAACTTAGCCACAGGCTGGATGTATCCACACTGATACATGCGTGCTAGCTTGAGTCAAATGGAGTGGACTGCTGAGAAAAACATTATGTTCTTATATACTGTACATGCCTTTGTTATTGCCTTAACTACATACGGTATATGCAGCTAGGTAAGGTTGGCCAAAAATCACAATCTCGATTCTCAGTAACATTTGATCTATTTGATCGATGTATTTTCTGGTGTTCAGTTCACATGCTCAAATACAATTACAATACCAAATGCAACAGCAGCCACATGGATTAATGCAGCATAGTGGTGAGGACTATTTAGTGAAATATAATGAAATTTTGCATTGTTGGAACAGATTTCTTCTTTATTTGCAGTGTTTTAGTGTCTCTGAATCAATACTTGAACACTGGCTGGTTCCTGTGTTGATGGTTTACAACGCAAATGGGTACGGATGTGAGGTAGTACAAACCATTCAAAAAGATTTTTGACAAACATCGCAGCATGTCTTTGTTCTATGGCAAAGCAAATTTGTACAATCGGAAACAGGCATTTTAGAAAAACAGACATTTTGTGCTAAAGGTTTGTTACATAAACACTCCCCAGAGAACAGTGGCCCCAGCTAAACGTTGAGCCACTGCAGTCTTGGAGAAAACTTTATGGGAGCACTGGAGCAGGATATATTTCAAGAAATAGTCCTCAGAAATAGTAGCTTTGGGTCTTCGTCAATACCAGTCAATACAAGTTGTGGTAAATGTGAGTGAAATAGCAAAGAAAGAAATATGAACACAGATATTTACTGATTTTCTAAATTGAGAACTGAACTTCACCTCTGATTCGACTAGTTTCGGTTTTGTTAGTGATTTAAGGGCTGTTTGCGTGCTTTGTGCTGTTGGTCACATGACGGTGCTGATGTGGCATGTAAACACCAAAGCAGTTATAATACCTATAAAACAAAAACATATGTGAAAAACCTCCATGTGACGACGACAACTAAACTAGTTCTGCTAAAAGTAAGAAGCCCAAGACAATTATATCTGTTAGTGTTTTACTGTCATCACAGGCTCACAGCACTGAGGTAACAGGGTGGCTGTGGCTCAGTGGTTACAGCAGTCGTCCCCTAATGAGAGAGTCGGAGGTTCGATTCCTGGTAGCAGTCACATGTCATTTTGTTCCTGGGCAACACATTGTACCCCTCATTGCCTGTGATGTGTCCAATCAGTGTATGAATGTGATCTAAAACACTGATTGGACTCTACAGAATGATTTATTCAGTGTAGTGCTGTATGAATGTGTGTGTGGATGGGTAAATGAGGGTAGACTGTGTTGTAAAGCACCTTGAGTAGCCTGATTGGCTAGAAACATGCTATATAAATACAGACTATTTACATTTTTAAAGTAGTGAAGTAAAATAACGCAGAACCATCTGATGATTGATTAAAAGCATATAACCACACCGCTTTATAAATGAAGATGATCCTTCAGTATAGTTGAAGTTATACAAACACTGTGGTCAGACAGCATGTCTGCCTCTGCAACATGTTTCCCCCACTCAGGTGAGACAGAAAAGGTTTGCAGCACAGGAGGAACATTACATCATGCTGTTAGTCCTCACTGAAACTCAGCTGTGGTGACAAGCTGCTGGTTTTGGCTAAGAGGCTTTTACCTGCTGCAGTCGGCTACGTGTACGAAAAGCATGTTTATTATTTATTGTTTACAGTCTGATGACATTCAATTACCTTTAGGAACTAAAGTTTAAAAAGTTCTTACATAAAAAAGTGATAATTTTATTTAAAATATATATATTTAATTTATATATATAACATTTCAATGCATAATGTAGATATTATTTTATTTACTTCAATATTCTCTATTACTTTGTTTTCTACTCAGTTACTTGTGTGATGAAGAGCTGAAACCATAGTTTCACCAGAGCTTTCTGAATTTTTTTATGTC
>JAOXNZ010000064.1:7622730-7632773 GCA_028566095.1 Kryptolebias brasiliensis | reverse complement strand
TAGATAGATAGATAGATAGATAGATAGATAGATAGATAGATAGATAGATAGATAGATAGATAGATAGATAGATAGAAGAAATGTTGCTAAATGTCATAGTGCAAAAAAATGACACATTTGTATTAGTTATAGACCCATAAACAGAAAGTATAACATAGAACATTAATTTTCGACATAAAGATGAGCTGTTAAACAATGAGCTGGAAAATGGTCTGAATGACGTCCTCAAGTGTTGTTTACATCAGAGCTGAATATGTCTATTGGGAGCAGTTTATTTAGTGATCTTTAACAAATTCAGGTTCTGTCTGATAATTTCCCAGCTTTACTAATGTTTTATTTTTCGTCCGCTGGCACCTCTGCCATTGATGCTGCTTCCCCAGCAAACTACAGTGCAAAAGATGGCTTCTGCCACCACAGACTGCTAAAAGATTTGCAACATCTTACAGCACACATGAACAGAAAAACAAGAAACAAGAGTCTGCTCATCCTTTTCTTGTAAACAGCATTGGTATTCATCTGCCAGTCCAGCCTATTGTTCAGGTGCAAATACTTGTAGCTGTTAACAACCTCCTCTTCATAGGTCAGGATGTTAACAGGCTTGGTTGGAGACCTTCTTCTATTTAAGTCGACCCAGTCAGTTTGGTCTTGGCCACATTCAGAAGCAGATCATTTCTGCAGGACCACTCCACAAAGCTGTCCACCACTTCAGCTCCCTCTACTCCAATTCCCGCCTAATTCTAATGAATTCAAAAAACATCGAACACATGTCTTGATGAAGAAAAGTTATAAATCTGTTTCTTTTTACAAATATAGGAACTAAAAGCTCTAAAGTTGAAGACATGTTGAATTCACATGGTGCACCTGTTCATATAAGGTCTAAAGACAAGGACTGTGTGCCCCAATATGTTCTTAACAAGGAAAGAATCACTCAGAGTTTGCATGGACGATTAACTCCCCGCCCCCTAATTAATAACTATAATAACTATTTAATCTGTGACCACAAAAAAGCCTCAACATCAAGGTCACTCAACTCATTTAGGTGTTGGGGTAGGTATCACACAAATCCATAGTCAAATATTGTTTGTGGTCTAAAGAAATGATATGCAGATGGATTTATTGTTATTCCAACGGAGGATTTCTTTTTGTGTTTCCCTTGCAGTGTGTCACCATAGACCACAGGTGTCTAATCCTGGTGCTGGAGGACCACTATCCTGCATGTTTTAGTTCTATCCCTGCTCTTCAGCAGGTCTTCAAGTTCTGCAAAAACCTGTTAATCACTCAGTCATTCAAATTAAGTGTGTCACAGCAGAGAAAAAAACTAAAACATGCAGGATAGTGGCCCTCCAGGACCAGGATTGAGGACCCCTGGTATACACAGTATGGCTAAAGTTTAAAACAGCAGCTCGCCCTCTAGTGATGTAATGATGTATAATCCTGTTTGACTGAATATAGGCATGCAGCAGTTTCAGCAAACACCAGACCTATATTTTTTAAGAGCATCATAAATAGTTTGATGTTGAACATAAATATGAAACAACTGTAAGCTGGACAGTTGAACAGTTTCATTCACCTTGCTTTGGTGCAGATTCTCAGTCATCCAGGAAATGACAAAAAGTAAGACAAGTGGACTTTTTCCCTTCTATCAGTCATTTTATCACATCTGAACAAACATGATGAATGATAACACCCTTATGCTTATTCTTTACATGTAATATGATAGAAGCTGGTTCAATTCAAGCTTAGCAGTCAGCAACATTCAACTCAACACAATCGACATTTAAACCTAGTTTTTAAAAGCTGGTGTAAATTTCTACTTTAATTTAGATTATAATTACCTAAATGTACTGTCTGCACTATGTCATCTCCAGTTTTCTTCAGCAAGTTTTTCTATGTTTTGTAAAACCACAACTTCAGGGGGTCTGTGTCCTTATAGTAATAAAGAGAAAACAATGCAGACCTTTATAGTGCTTGAATTTCACATTTTTGTTCCTTTATTTTGTCGCCTTCAGCAGTCTCTGAGAGGCTTTTAGCTTTTGGCAGATTGCACCAGACATCCTGTGGATAAGTACTAATTTTCCCAAAAATAATTGAAAAAAAAAGGTGGATCTGCTGAGCATCTAAAGCCTCCAGAAATGAACCTTTTCTGAATACAACTGTCTGGAAAGCTTCAGTGTTTCACAAAGCTTCATCTGGCCATTACTACCTGTCACTCCCCCTCACCCTCAGCCTTCATATTCAGCCACTTCCATCACATCCTCGCTGGTTCATTGTTGGTCTTCACCACAGTCAGGTGTCTCCCTGTGATCTCCTTGTGATTCTTTGTGAACAATTTTGTAGTTTTGCTGCCATGTCAGCCTTTTTTTTTGTGTTATAATGAATCAGGTTTAGTTTTTAAGATGAGTCTGTGTTTGAGTTATTTTCCTTAAAACATGTCAATTGAAGGTTGTGATATAGTAAGAGCTGGAATCTGTGATTATGTATATAATTAAAATACAGCCAAAATAATGTAAGATAGATGCTGTTAATTACATTTTCTCAGCCCAAACCAGTAAAGTTATGTTGACCATCACCTCAGATTCCTATGTGTCTAACAGTGTATCTTGTTGGCAGATTTTTATGAGACAACTAACTTTGAATACTCTGCATAATTAGGAAATACACTGCATTCAAGTAGTGCTAAAACTGCAAAAACACAGAGGTGTCCCCTATCCCTTATATAGTCTGCTATATAGTGTTCATGTAGTGAGGGAGTGAAAAGGTCATATTTATTGACCAAGTGTCTAAAAACACACAAGGAATTTGTCTCCAGCTATTTAAGGTGAGTCTATAAATTGAAGGATAAAAAAAAATGGACAATGAATAATTTACAATTTTATAGATAGAGCAAGATGTAAAATCAGGTAAAGGTCAAGTGTAAGGAAGGGTTATAGCTTGAGTGAAAAAAAAGTGTTCTTGTGGCGGTTAGTCCTGATCTCCACACATCTGATTTTTTTTTCCTGCAAGAAGGACAAAGTTTAAAATACTGAGCAGAGGGTGTGAGGGGTCAGAGGGTATTTTTCTCACCTGTTCTTCAGTCCTGGAGGGAAGCCAAGGAGGCAGCAAAAATGTATTTGCTGTTCTCATATTATGTTGCAGTTTCTTTTTGTCCTGCTTAGTTGCTGTTTCAGACCACAAAACGAACGAGGAGCACAGGACTGACTCAAAGACTGCTGTGTAGAACTAGATCAGTAGCTCCTGTGGCAGACCAAACTTCCCCAGTTGACACAGTAAATACATTCTCTCCTGTGCCACCTTAAGGATGTAAAAGATGTTGTGTTCTTACTTTAAGTCTGGCGGCGATAGTGGTTCCCAGGAACCTAAAGAACTCCACAGGTGACACGGGGCAGCTGAATATGGTGAAAGGGGGAGCAGTGCTTTGGTTCGTCTCTTGAGGTCCGTAGGCTTGAGTGTGTTCAGCTCCAGGTTGTTCTTGATGCCCCAGCGCACCAGCTGCTCATCCTCCTTTCAAAAAGCAGACTTGTCATCATTTTGGATGAGTCTGATGACCCTGGCATCATCTGCAGGAGTTTAACAGCTGGGTTCTCTCCTGCTGATTCCTGTCTGTCAGGAAGCTGATGAATCACTGACAGATGGTCTCCTGTCAGCTGTCAGTGATTCAGGACTCGTTTCTCTGTGGATAATGACACACTGACCAACTTCAGCAGCATCTTCACAAGGTCTTTAGCTTTTGTTTTGGGGTGGAGAACACAGAACCTGTCTCTTTCCTGAGCTGTATGATGGCAGGACATCCTCTAGATGTTTATACTTGTATATAAATGTCTGGAAACATCTGGAAATTGTACCCAAAGATGAACCAGAGTTGTGGAGGTGGATAATTCTCTTCCTGATATCTAGGCTGATTTCTTTACATTTTTCCCATGATGCTGTGTTTGGCGTGTGCCTTAAAATGTATCCACAGGTGAGTCTCCAATTAACTCAAATGTTGTCAGATAACCACTCACAAGTTTTCAAAGCCATCATCATCTGGACTTTCCAAACTTGTTTAAAGGCATAATAATAATAATAATTTTGGTGCATGTAAACTTGTGACTTTAAAGGAAGTAATAAAAAATGATCTCTGTCATTATCTGAGCATTTACCAAGTAGAAGTAATTTGGGGAATCCTAACTGACCTAAAACAGAAAAGGTTTAGTCTGATTTAATGTCAGACAGTGAGGGGAAAGATTATTCTGGGTTTTTTTTAACGCTGTATATCTAGTTTCAGCTGTACATTTAATCAGAACATTCAAAAACACATTTATTTAAAAACACAACATTGTCTGGCCAGGGGGGGCAGCAGATTTATAGGTGTGGCCATGCCCCCACTTGATGGCGCCATTGCTTTTTAGAACTAGAAATGCTATTTTCTTTTTTTCAGTTTCATTTTAAATAGATAATAAACACAGAGTGCCTCCAGTACAGTGTTTCTGAGTCCCTCCACCCTTGCTAGAGTGGAGGTCATGTACAGCAAATAAAGATTTGTCGCCTGGTAACTTCACTACAAAATCAAATCAATAAAAAGTATATTTTATTGTTTTATTCATCCAATGTGAAGTGAAAACAATGTCCTACGGGACATGTGTCAAGCAAAAAGTTTGTATGTGGTGGGCTGAGTGTAACTTGTGTGCAAACACCACCTTGTTGCATCCAGTCTGAAGGAATCACATGCAAGCTTTATTGTTTGTTTGTGTTTACTCTGACAAAGTGATCATTGTGAGCCAATCCCTCTGCAGCCTCGTTTTGTTTTTTTATTTTTATGGGCCTTTTTGTTCTCCTCTTCCTCCTCAGTAAATGCAATGCCAGGGCTTTTTTCAAGCTGTGGCTGCGAAAACATATAGGATATAACCTATTATCAAACTCTAATAATCTATTCTTCGTATGGATGTAAACTCCCATACCAGACATATGTATCGTGATGGTTCCATCACTGATTGCCTTATATAACAGAGCGTCTTCACTGCTGCACTCCCTCTCGGTCACTCAGGTCCGCTGACCAGCTGCTCCTGGTCATTCCCAAGTGGAAGCGGAAGCTTAGAGGAGACAGGGTCTTCTCTGTTAGTGCCCCAAAGTTGTGGAACGCTCTGCCTTTGCACATTCGACAGGCCCCTTCACTGTCCATTTTTAAAACCCGTCTGAAAACTTATTTTTACTCATTGGCCTTGAACCCAACTGAGACTTGATTTTACTTTATTTTTAGTGGTATTGATTTTATCTGTTTAACTTCATCGTTTTGTTGTGTTTGGAATTGAGTTTTTAATGAATTATTTTGTCTTTAGCTTTGTCACTTTATTTTTATGTTTATTTTATTTTATTTATTACTGATGTTCAGCACTTTGTTTCAGCTGTGGCTGGTGTTAAAGCACTATATAAATAACGTTGATGATGATGACTGATTGTAAAAGAAGACTAGGCATCCCTTGGAAACCAGGAAGTTGAAACTGGAATGGGACCAGTTCCTTTGGCTTGTTCCAGAACAAGTTTTAAGTCCCGCCTCCTCCACGGAAATCAAGAGGACAGTCCATCCATCCATCCATCCATTTTTTTACTCGCTTCTCCTTTCCAGGTCGCGGGGAGCTGGTGTCTATCTCCAGCAGTCACTGTGCGAGAGGCGGGGGACACCCTGGACAGGTCCATCACAGGGCCACATAGAGACAAACGAGACAAACAACCATTCACACTCTCATTCACACCTAGGGACAATTTTAAGAGTTACTAATGAACCTAACATGCATGTTTTTGGTCTGCGGGAGGAAACCGGAGTACCCGGAGTAAACCCACGTGAGCACAGGGAGAACATGTAAACTCCATCCAGAAAGGCCCCAGGCTGAGAAGCAACCTTCTTGCTGGGAGGCGACAGCTCTAACCACTGTGCCGCTGTACCACCCTGTATAGCTGTCATGTTACCGATAATGGTTTTTTTTTTGTTTATTTAGACTCCAATATAAAAGTAATGTTACTGGATTGCATAGTTAATAGGAAAGGGACCCTTTTTGGTCTGAGAGTTGTAATCTTCATGTCAAGAATGAGCTGCCAGCTTAAACCTTTAATTAATCAAATTCCATAAACACACATCATACACAGGCAGACAACGTGCCTCAAACAAGCCAGAGCAAGACAGTGAAGGTAAAAAGTATCATCTGACTGTGAATCAGAATTATAATCATTTTTTTCAACTTCTTCATCTCTTCTTTAAAGTCCAGACTGTTTAGTTAATCCCAGACCTTGTAGAAAGCCAGTTATTAGACGGTCTTCTTCCAGCAGTGGAGAGATGCACAACAAATCAAATGTATTTACATTGTGATGGAGAACCCAATGACTACTATTAACAGTTAAAGACAGGTATTATCCTGTCAATTAAAATCCCAAATTAGGTTTTTGTTTATGTTCTGACAGGAGCAACTTTGTTGTTTTTGTTTTTTTTGTCTTATTTAATCAGCCAATAGACACAGTGTCAGACTGCATCCACTAGGTGTCCATGTAAAGACTGATTTGATTATTTACGTTTACGCTTGTGAGGAATGTTTGCTTGAGTAAATTTCTTTATTACCTCCACCAAGGAGCTTATGTTTACGGAGCATTTGTCTGCCTGTCTGTGTACAAGATTACTCTGAACGGATTTTCATGAAATTTTCAGGAAACATCAAACATGAAACAAGGAGCAAGTGATTAGATTTTGGTGGTGAAAGTTCAAAGTCTAGGTCACAGATCAGCCCGTGCTCTAACTCTGCAACTGCAAAACAGGAATGTTCAACTCCACAGCTGGACACTTCATGGGTCAAGGGTGATTACTGTTGATTTCAAGGTGACAGGGTCAAAGGTCAACATCACAGTTGACCCAATGCTCTAACTCTGCAACAGTATAATGTAGGAATGTCAAACTGCACAGCTGGACACCTGATGGGTCAAAGATGATGCCTGTTGATTTCAAGGTTCATGGGGTCAGAGGTCAAGGTCTCAGGTAACCCCTTTGCTAAAAACTTGTCTCTGCTCCTACACGTGACCCTTTTGTTTCCTCCACCAAGGATGTTCTGTTTCCGTTTGTGTCCATTGGTTTGTTTGTCTGTCTGTCAGCAAAGATCAGGTAAAAACTAATGAACAGATTTGGATGAAATTTTCAGGAAATGACGGGGTTGTCACAAAAACTACGAATTCAATTTTGGTGGTGATCCAGATTATGATTCAGATCGCAGTATTTTTTAATCGCGCTGTGTCTAGCCGGAGGCTTGCGCTCTCTGAGTGCTTCTAGTTGGATAGATTTTTAGGACAGTCATCTTACAGTGATTTTAACAGTTCATGGATTTAATTGATATGGGACTCTGCAAAAGGTAAAACCAACAAAAAAAAAGTTCAAATCAGAAGTTCCTAGTACTATACCCTTCCCCTTTTTAGTGATACTAACTATTATGTAATTGCATGTGTTCATACTTTTTTCCCCCCTTATTTTTAGCAAACCCTCAGAACGTAATTACTGGATGTGCATCTACAACTGATAACCTCTGGAGTCAACCTAATTTAGGATTGCTGTCACAGCTAATCGACCTCAATGAACACATAAATGACCATAATTCAGTCAGTTTCACAGATATTGAGCTACAATTTGATGTGGTAGTAGCTAAGAGTCATCCTCAACACATACTCCAAGTTCTAAGAGATTTAAATTTGTGACATGCAGGGCAGCTAGTAATATGCCTTTGTTCAAAAGATGCTAATTTTATTAAAGATGTGTTTAACACCATTAGGCTACGTATTGTTGATTTAATTAACTTAGCTCTGATGTCTGGTTGTGTCCCAGCTGCTTCCCAATGCACTATATCCTTTTATTAAAATGAACAACCTAGATCCCTGTGTTCTCTTTAACTTTAGGCTCAATTTTAAACTCCATTTTCGATATAAATATTTTAAAACTGATTACAGTCATAACATTATTTTAATGATATTTCTGAAAAATTTTAGTCTCATTTTAAAACACATCGCAGCACAAAAACAGCTCTTTAATTAATTCTTTAATTGACCTGCTGGATCCAACTACAGCCTTCAACGTCTTGACTTGTGTGTTTGGAATTCATGTTTTTATGATTTATATACTTGATATTTTTTACACCTACCTCTTGTGTTTCCTCATTTACAAAACTGCTTTTTCTCTCTTCCTCTATTCCCGGTGTTTACAAATTTTACAACTACTGTTTTAAATGACCTAGTATGTGTTTTGCATGCTTATTGTTGCTTCTCTCTTTTGTTTTTGTCTGTTTTAACCTCGTGTAAAGCCCTTTGTGTTACACTTTGTTGTGTGAAAGGTGCTTTATAAATAAAGTTTGATTAGATTTGTTGGTATTAAAGGTACAGCTCATAAATATTTCCAGTCGAACGTCTCATGTAGGAGTTTTTCTGTACACCTTTTTAATTGTGGGGTGCCTCAAAGCTCCATGTTTGGTCCCATTCCCTTCATGTTATAAATGTTTCTATTGAGGACCATTTTAGAAAGTATATTACCTTTTACAGTTTTGCTGATGATCCTCTGATCTATTTGCCTTTTAAAAGTAAGATTTTTACTATACCCTGGATTTGAAAGGAAACCAGAGAGAAATGTGACTAACCTTCGTAATGTCCCAATCCCTGGTGTTACCAAGCAACTTCACTTTGAAATGTCATTTTTTGGGTTTTATTCACTCTGTTCTTGTGCTCTCTGGTGTTTTACAAAGTTGCTTTCTTGGTTACAAGTGTTAGTCAAAGTTACAAAAATAGTATGGCCTGTGTTAAAACTGTTTCACATTTTACTGTGAAAACAGGTTCACAGCTTTTTAACTTGTTTTTTTCAAGTTTAGTTACACCAAATCACAAAAGTAAAACTGGTGTGCTTGGGGTGGGGGAAAAATCTACTGACTTTTACCTCAGTCTTCAGAAAATAAACCTGAAAAATCCCCAGGTTTCCACTGCCAGCTTGAACAGAAACCTCAGTGACCCGCTGCTTCCATACCCACACAATGAAACAATATTAGTTACCATCAGCTGTCATTTTCATCAGTTTAATATGTTAGTTTGTGTGTGATTTCCCCCTTCCTCCAGGGGTGTCAGGCATATTTGTGGTTCAGGTGAGGCGCTGACATATTGGCACATCAAAGCAGACAAGCAGGGAAATTAGGCAACATGGGAGAGTTTGGAGGCCCTCCAGTATTCAGTATTGGACCCACTCATCAAGTTGAAGTACAAAAAATACTGCTTGCATAATTTTTCATTTGCATTGTGTGTTTTAACAATAACATATTTTTTCACTTCTTTAATCACTGGATCAATACACCCTGAAATTTAGAAAAATGTACTTTTATTAATAATATATAGCTTTTATGGTGACAAAGAGAAAACCATGGATTACAATCACTAGAACACACTCATGAGAGAAGCATGTCAAGTTCATCATAATATACAGGCTAAGGTTAACAAGACTACAAATCAGAGCAGATCACTGACTGACACTTCTCCAACCAAAGTTTTATTTGTATATTTATTTATTTTTATACACGCTGGAGTCTACCCAGTCTGTCAGTTAGCTAAATATGTCACAAACCACTGGATGAATTTTAATGAAACATTCATAAATTAATCATTGAATGTACATCTTCAACTGATTAACTTTTGAAGTCAAACTGATTCAAGATGGCTGCCAAAGCTGCTCAACCTTAGCAAACACAAAAATGTCTATAACTCAGTGAATTTTACAGATATTGAGCTAAAATTTGGTGTGGTAGTAGCTGAGAGTCATTCACAACACACACTCTGAATGCCAACAAATTGTGTGAGATCTTACAATAATGCGTAAAATTCTGCATAATCTTTTTTTTCTAGATTTGACCAAAACAATTACTCATTCTTAACTTAACCTAAAATTATCTTAGTTTAGGGTGGCACAGCGGTGCAGTGGTTAGAGCTGTCGCCTCCCAGCAAGAAGGTTGCAGGATCTCATCTCGGCCTGGGGCCTTTCTGGGTGGAGTTTACATGTTCTCCCTGTG
>JAOXNZ010000064.1:7566783-7578980 GCA_028566095.1 Kryptolebias brasiliensis | reverse complement strand
AGTGACTGCTGGAGATAGGCACCGGCTGCCTGCGACCCGGAATGGAGAAGCAGCTAAAGAAAATGGATGGATGGATGTGTGTTTTCTTTGTTTTTCTTTCAAACTTCACCTGAACCAGTCATTGTTTGTCTGTGTGTTTTTCCTGTCCTCTAACCCCAGCTGGTCAAAGCAGATGGCCACTTGTCCTGGTTCTGGTTCTGCTGGAGGTTTCTTCTTGTTAAAAGAGAGTTTTTCCATTCCACTGTCACCAATGTCCTGCTCAGGACAACAAAGTGAAGATTCTACACAATAGATGACTTTTAATGGGCTTTTATAATGCATGTGAATGTTTTTGTACAGAGCCCTGAGACGTCTTTTGTTGTGCCTTGGTGTTATAAACATAAACTGAATTGAATTGAGCTTTCAATCTCTTGAAAGCGCAGATAATCTCTGCTTTATTCAAACTGAAGCTGTTTAGATTAAACTGCTTGCTGTGTCCTGTCTCTGTAAAGTTTTGACTGTGGCTTTTCTTTGAGAGCTTTTCTCTGCATGTTGCAGATGTTTTGTCTGTCGCTGGGTTTAGATGTTCTGAGTTCTGGGTTCAGGTGCTGCTTTGTGTTCTGATGACAGTTTTCTTCAGAGGTTTTATCAGGGGCGGAACAAACACGGTCTTTGTGTTTAGTTTCAGAGGTAAAAAAATCACCCACCATGTCTGTGTGTGTGTTTGTCTGTTAGCTAAATATCTCATGAACCACTGAAGGAAATTTAATGAAACTCTCAGGAATTAATCACTGTATTTACGTCTACAAATGATTAACTTTAGAAGGTAATCCAATTCAAGATGGCTGCCACAACCAAGCAGCCTTAGTTAACACAAAAATGGCAAAACTCAGTCAATTTTACAGATATTTAGCTCAAATTTGATGAGGTTGTAGCCAAGACTAATTTACAACACATGCACCAAGTGCAACATATTGTACAACCTCTTTGCTTAAAACCTAAGCATTAACTTTTGAAACGGACCCTTTTTGTCTGTTAGCAAAATATGTCATGAACCACTGGACAAGTTTTACAACCGATTATTTTTTGGAGTCACTCCAATTCAAGACAGCAGCCACAGATAATCCACATTAGCAAACTCAATTTATTTTGAAGATATTAAGCTAAAATTTGATGTGGTAGTGGCTAAGAGTCACTCTCAACACATACTAGCAGCACTAACAGATCTTGCAAAATTACATGAGATCGTGCATAACATCATTTACAAGGTTTGACCAAAACAGCTATAACTCTGTTGTTTTTGTTTTTAACCTGTTTTGGATATAAAAGGTGGTGGACGATATGCATTCCCTCAAGGAATGCTAGACCTTTAATTAGAAGACATGTTTTCCTATTTTCTGTTGGTTTTATATTTGGCCTCACAAAGAAGCTGTTGTGTTTGTTTGCTCCTCCTGCTGATAAAGATGCAGGTGTCCCAGTTGGGCAGCCAACTGTCGCCCACTGGCGTCTGGTTTTTGACGTAAAGTTCGCATAAATGTGCCTGCAAGCTGAAGTGGAATCAAAGACCCAGCTGTGTCTGTCATGAATAATGAAGCCGCCTCTCCTTCTTCGGGGTGCCATAATTCAAAGCAGTCGGTTTGAAGACGAGGCCTGCAGTCCTCATTCCTCGCAGCAGAGCCGTGTTCTGCAGAGCTTTTATTACCCGATCATAAAGCACTGACTCACAGCGCTGCTAGGGCTCATCCCAGTCTGAGAAGATTAACATCATTTGGGTTTTATCTATGGAACAGCAGCACCTCTGTACCGTGCGTTTAGAACATCTGGCTGGTGGTGCCGTTCAGTTGGACATGGCCTATAGAACGATACGTCCCGATTAAAGGGTTAAAAAGTCTTTAACAGAGAGGTCCGTCTGTTTTTAGCTGATGCACAAATCAAACATTTTTCAGCAAGAAATTTCTTAATTCTTAACTCATAGATTAATAAGCATATAGGGGGAAGTGTTTTGCCCGAGAGCCCTTTGGTATATTTTAGCTGGGGATCAAACCACTAGTCCTCCAGTTGGAAGACAACCATGTCCCAGCTGGACATGGAGAGACGGAGCAAGCCACATAGAATCAATCAGTGGAAGAACCAACAGGGAGATGAGTTAATCTTGAGGAAAAGGTAAAGCCAGATAACTTACCATTTTACCAACTAAGCTAAGATTCTCAGTTTGAGCCTGGATTATTTCTTTCCCCCACAACAGAGCTCTTGGATTGTTCCAATTTCTCCAAGCATTGCACAGTCTGACCTTGGGGTGAATTTGCTGATATGTCCACTCTTAAGAATATTGACAGCTGTTTAAATGTTATACACTACTGGTTCTTACTGCAGAATAATGGACTCCAAGTTGGTTGAAAATGACCTTTTTTTAATTTCAGTGAAATCAGTCAACATGGGCGTTGTTTTTTCCCACACACTTCCTTTTCACACTTGCTTAATATTTAGTAAATAAATAATGAGGGTGGATTATTCTGAGGTTGGGACTTATCTAGGGTTGTAGTGACATCGTTTCAGGAACTAATAATAAAGAACAAGATTTCTTGTCATACCCAAATGTACCCAGTCTGAGTTTACTCTCTACCTATGGTATCGTTTTTTGATGCTATTAATGATTTATTCTCTTTTCTGAACACTTGTTCAAATGATGCTTTAACTGTGTGTACCCTGTGTCCGACATGCACCTGTCCCAATCAGGATCCATCTCATAATCCCACTGAAATCGCCTGTGGCTTTTCCCAAAGAACAGGGGATTTGTCCACCCCACACGACTTATTATGTTCCCAGTTTAAGTAATCAACTTTTACTGCTGGAGTCTAAACACAGCTGTTTAAAGAACTGAGCCCGCAGGGTCTCATGTTGTTGCAAGAACCTAAATTATGTGTGTGTGTGTGGATGGGTTGTTGGACATCTCACACTGCTAACAGCTCTGAGGCCACATCTGATTACAATTTGCAGACAATTATTCTGGTCTAGGAGTGCCGCGGAAAGCAAAAGACTTAAGAGAAATCAAACATTTGGACCAGTCCCAGCGGCTATTTTCTCCTCCGTTCCTCAAAGGGGTTCTCTACAGAGACTGTGGTGTGGGATTATTTGGACTAGAGTCCGTTTCATGTAGAACAGCAACCCCGAATCAGAGTCGAAGCAAAAATGTGTTTATCCACGCAGTTCGAGTTCACAACTCTGCTATTGAAAACCTGAATTGAGGCTGTGGAAAGAGGGCGTTTAACCAGAAACAGAGATGTGGGAGAGGAAGTGTCAGGAGGACGGAGAGAGGCTGCGAATGCAGGAGTGGGTGTGGACATTAACATGCCGGAGGGGATCTATGGTGAAGCTTTGTGTGTGTGTTTGATCATGTTTGTGTGTGTTGGACAGTCAGTCATTCAGTCAGAGGAGCTGCTGCTTCACCATGGCTGTTCTCTCCACAGAGGTCCTCCGCTGGCATGTGAGTTTAAACCTTTATCTTTCTGTCTGAGCTGGAAAGTTGCTCTATTTGATTACAGCTGGTGCTTGTGTCTGTTGTCTGGTAGTTAGTTTGTTGGGGTTTTCTAGCGGCGTGGAGCATTCACCACATCACTGAGGCGTAGGTGTTGTTGCTGTGAGTGTCCCGGGGCCACGCGGCATGTCAGACACAACTTCCTGACACTGAGACGGAGATAGAAACTCAAGATAGCTCAGAACATGACACAACATGGCAGGATACAGCCGCGCTGGGAAAGGCGCAATAAATTTTTATCAGCAGAACAAACTGCAGCTTTGGCAGGAGATAAGTGGAGCCAAAAATGATTTATTTAAGTAAGGGCATTCTGATGGGTACTGATGATCTGAGGAGCAGAAAAAATGCATTTAAAGGTGGATACAGGAGTGATAACAGATGCTAGTAAATCAGTCTTCTAATTTTACTACTTAAACGTTATTTATACGATGATGACGCTTTGATTTATATGAAACATTGTTTGTTAAAAAAGGTAACCAGTGAAGTGCAGACGTATTAATATTTTTCTCTTTAAAAACACTGACAATATTTTATATTAACTCTCCTTAAAAATTATTTTATAACATACGCTTGATTTTGTTTTAATGAGAAAAAATTTGTGTTTCTTTTAAATAACTACAAAATACATAATGGTGTCACAATATAGTCAGAGTTGCTTAAACAAATACCAACTTTTTGGGTCTAAACTTTTGATGACTGGTGTTTAATTCTAGCCCCGTTAAAGTAGCCCAACATTTCTTAACCATATTTTAACCAAATCATTGTCGCTCTTGAGCAAAATCCTTTAGTTCAGTTTTTCATAATGTTTATGTTTTTGCATAAATCAACCTTATTGATCCCTGTTACCATCTGCCTGTGGTTTTATGGATGGCTAACCAATAAAAAGTGTCAAAAAGAGTTTGTGAACTTGTAACCACACTGCTTATTTCAGTGAAAAAAAAGACTTTTCTTTTCATTTCCTGAAAAGTTACATTCTCAGAGATTTACGGTTTCTGCCTGACAGACACAATATGTGCCAATAAGGATGTATTCTTTAAAATGTAATATCTTACAGTTTTTAGTACTCATAAATCAGCTGCTGTGTGCAGGTATACAGAGCCTTCAGAAAGTATTCACACCTGCTTCATATTAGCTTTTTTTTTTTTTTTTTTGCAGCCAGACGCTACAATTATTTATTTTTTCCTCCTTAATCTACTAATCATATTAAAAATAAACATTGAAATATCACATTTCCATAAGTCTTCAAACTCTTTATTTAGTCCTGAGTTGAAACTTTGGCAGAAGTTACAGCCTTAGGTTTTTTGGGGGGGTTTATGCAACAAGCTCTGCACCCCTGGATTCTGTCAGTCTTCTTTGCAAATCCTCTCAAGCTCAGTCTGGTTGATTGGGGACCATTGGTGGAGCCACTTTCAGATCTCTCTAGAGATGTTCAATAGGGTCCAAGTGAGGACTTTGGCTGGGCTGCTCTAGGACATTCACAGAGTTGTCTCTCAGTCACTCCCGTGTGTCTTCTCTGTGTGCTTTGGGTCGTGGTCATGTTGGACGGTGAACCTTTGGTCCAGTTTGAGGTCTTGACCATCATGGAACAGGTTTATATTCAGAATATTTCTGTACCTTGCTCCATTTAGCTTCCCCTCTAACCTGAACAGTCTCCCAGTCTGCTGCTGAAAAACACCCCCACACCATGATGCTGCCACCACCATTCTTCACTGTTAGGATGGTGTTGGGCAGACAATGAGCACGCCTGGTTTCCGTCAGACAGAGGCTGAACAGTCCAGTCTTGGTGTCATCAGACCGGAGGATCTTGTTCCCCATGGCCTAGCACTTGGAGTGAGATGTTTTTGTGTCCATCTTAAACCATAATGACACCATAGGTTAATCAGCTGTAGACATACATATCATGAATACGTTCCAGGAGTTTCACAAAAATCTGTTTAGTGGTTCATGAGATACTTTGCTAAGAGACAATATTCCTAACAGTTTATAGCAATGTTTCAAACAAAAAACTCAAATATCTCTTAGCAGTCACACTGTTTTAACGATTACTGACAGCTACTATCACACAGAATTTTAGCTCAGTGTTGTTAAAAATGGCTGCGTTGTGGCCAGTTTTCTATTTTAAAAGACAACTATGGTGGCCATCTTGAAACACATCTAAAACTAATCAATTTTAGATGTTTATCTAAGGATTACATTCTAAGAATTGAATTAAGATATGTGGTTCATGAGATATTTTGAGGACATTTTCACCAATAGTTTTGGGCAAATTCTTACAAAAGAACCTGAAGGATCTGTTAGCAGTCACAGTATGTCTTAGGGATCACTCACACCAAATCTTACCTCAGCAACTCTAAAAATGACAGAGTAATAGCCAATTTTGTGCTTTATAAGTAGCTTTGGTAGCCATCTTTAATCAGAATGAGTCCACAAGTTAATCAGGTGTAGAGGTGCATCCATTGATTACTTTTTGAGTTTTATCATTAAAATCCGTCAAGTGGTTTTCAAGATATTTTGCTAACAGACATTATTCTCAATAGTTTATACGAACATTTCAAACAAAAATCGAAGGGATCTGTTAGCAGTGACAGCATGTCTAGCGTATCACTGACAGCTACTATCACACAAACGTTTAGATTAGTATCTTTATAGCCAATTTTGTGTTTGATAGGGTAACATGTTGTGCTCATCTTGTATCAGAGAGAGTCTAAAAGTTTTAGATGTATCTTTAAAGATGACTTAACAAAATTTACATCAAAATCCATCTAGCAACTCAGAAGGAGATATTTTGCTAACAGACAGTCATAAAAGATGAAGTTCATCATAACAGCCAGTGAACATCAAATCACCTGAGTTATGTGGCAGCCATTATGATTTGCTGAGGCTCTGTCTGCCTTCACTACTGGTCTGCCGTCAAGAAACCATGGCAACAGCCTTAGCCAATTAGAATGCCCGATTTTCCCGCCCTTTGTGTGCGTGCGTGAGTCGGGAGGCAAGCTACAGCTTAATGTATGTGTGTCAAAAAGAGGGAGAAACTGTTAGGAGTACATGCCAAACAAACAGTCACTGTTCAGAAACTATAGGGTGTGATGAAAGAATTCATGAACCGTGACGGAGAGGAGAGATTGGTTCTGATTAATGTAAAATTTCACATTTCTACAGTATTTTATGTCAAAGATATGACGAGTTAAAAACATCCCTCACACAAGATCAGAAAAACAGTGTCAGTGAAAATTATAATGGCAAAAGATAGGAAGTCAAGTGGTCTGACTCTGTCTTCTGAGGGTACTTGAGAGGAAGCCATAAGCCCTACAGCGAAAGTAGAAACGTTGCCTAAAAGAAGACAAAAATGCCTACATTTTGATGTATAATTTGTAGGTGTATCATAAAAGATGCGGGCGTAGGAAGAGTTTGTTTGCTAAGAAAACATGTTCTGGTCACAGAGCTCCACACTAGGTCATGTGACCTCTCTGTCAGTGGAGAGTTCCGCTCATTAGTTTGCATTGGGTTTTAATGGTGTCATTTTTTGCAAATTACATTGCCATGGTAACTTGAAACGCCACTAAAAGTAATAGCACACATCCCGAGACTGAGCCGGTTGTTTTGATATATAATTTGTGTGGGTACGTTGTTCCGTTTGGACCACATTAAAGTTGATGGAAGAATAAAAATAAATCTATAGACACTTCTAGAGGTACCTGCCATAGAAATGCATAGGAATGCTATACACTCCAGTGCTCCCATGCATTCCTATGCAGGCCCCAATAACATTACATAAGCAGTCTGACACTGATGTGTCTGACTTCTAGCCAGGACTGTGAAACTGAGAGAAACCTCAAAAACAGAACGTCGAATTCCTCGAATGTCAGGCAAGTGGCATCGGTGTTTTTTTGTCCCGCTGACCGAACACAGCACCCTCCACACCCTGGGTCAGGGTAAAGATAATGACCGGTGGCTGTAGAGCAATCTTCCTCCAAATTGCTACCTGAGGAAAAAAAAGCCTTCGGCGTGCCAAACCCAAGAGAAAGTACGGTTTACGAGACGACCGTAACAAGCGCCGCCCTGAAATAACCAACAGTCTGTGGGTTTAAGTCCAAGTTGATTCTGTCGTGATGGCTCAGTGGCAGTGAAGGGACATTATTTTATTCTTGTCACATTTTGTAGATTAGCTGCAGCTGTAAATCTGTCTCTGTGTGTCTGTAGGCTCGCATCGAGGAGCTGGAGGAGGAGCTGGAGGCAGAGCGGGCCATGAGAGCCAAGGTACAGTATGACCGTCAGGAACCGTGAAGCTACCAAACGCAACAAGTAAACGTGTCAGGGTACAGCGAGCAGCTCTTGGATCAGCCAGGCCGTGCTTTAACAGTCTGGGATAGAGAGAACCTGTCCAACCGGAGGAAAGACTTGATGGTGGCGTACAACTCCTCTGTTCCTCAAACTATCCCCACCTGTGATAATAAACCAACCATGTGTTCCTGATCAACATACGGGGCAACCCAGAGGCCCCGTATGTTGATCCGGATAACTGCCGCCGAAAAGAGAAGACGTTTTTTTCCCCCCATGTCTTTGTGTGTGTTCATGTATCTGTCTGTTAGCAAAGTATCTCATGAGCCATTGGGTGAATTTTAATGAAACTTTCAGAACGTAATCATTAAACGTTCGTGTACAACTGATTAACTTTTAGAGTTGACGGGACGCAAGACGGCTACCACAGCCAACTGACCTAAAAAAACCAAAATGTCTGTAATTCAGTCTATTTTAGATTTTGAGCCACAATTTGCCGTGGTAGTAGCTGAGACCAATCTCCAACACGTAATCTGAGTGATTGCACAAAATTTTGGTTTAAAATTTTGCCATTTCCTGCTTGGAGCCAACACTGTCTGTCTGTTAGCAAAATTGCTCATGAACTACTGGGTATATTTTAATGAAACGTTCAGGATATAATCATTCAGTAAACCTCAACATCTGCCTAACCTTTGGAGCCAACCCCATTCAAGATGGCCGGCACAGCCAACAGACCTTAGAAAACATTAAAAATGTCAGTTTTACAAATTTAGTGTGGTTGCAGCTGAGACTCATTCACAGCACGTATCCAAGTGCTATTTATTATTAACTTTTGCAATGCCTGGTAGAGTCAACTCTGTCTGTCTGTTTAGAGTCAACCTAATTCAAAACGACAACCACAGCTAATTGACATTAGCAAAACATAAAAATGTCTATAACTCAGTCAGTTCTACAGGTATTGAGCTCAAATCTGATGTGGTAGTAGCTGAGCGTCATTAACAACACAACGCCGAGCGTGACATCTCACAGAATCACGCGAGATCGTGTTATTTTCAAGGTTTGACCAAAACGGCTGCAACTCTGTCATTCCTCAACGTAAGACGATCTTAAAACTCTGGCACGAAAGGCGGCGGGCGATATGCAATCCTAGAATCAGACAGAGCCACTCTCCGTGTACTTTTCAAACCCCAACGAAGTGCCTCAGACGTCGTCCTTGTGATGTTAGGCTTTCAGGTCTGCTTCGTGTAAAGCTAATCCTCCAGCGCGGGCTCTTGAAGTGCCTGTTGGTTTAAACAAGAGGCTCTTAAAGTTTGTGTGTGTTGAAGACGTTCCAGACCTGCTCGTCCCTCTAAAGACTTACAGTGATTAAAGGCACAACAGGCGCACGTCTGAGTCTGAGTGCTGAACGGACTGACAGCAGGCCTGGGGGGGAAGGGGGGTGTTCTCTCCACTCTGGGTGGTATTTGTCAAGGTGCTGCCCCCTCGCCCCCTCCGCCTCTGAAAGCTGCAGAGGAGAGAGAGAGGCATGCTGGGACCCGCACGTCTTTATCTGCTCCTCCGCAGCCTCCGTCTTCGGAGCAGCTCAATTACAGCATACCTCTGCCGCAGACAGGCGCTCCATTGTTAGCTCTGCTCCTCAGGTCAGAGCCGGACTGATACCATCAGGAGATACAGACAGAACCAGGAGATGCTCTCCCAGCTGGAATGTCAGCCACACACACACACACACACAAATATATCAGCTACTAGCTCAACATCTGTAAAACTGGTTGAGCTATAGTCATTTTTGTGTTTTTTAAACGTCAGCTACTTGTGGCCGCCATCTAGAATGGGGTTGACTCCAAAAGTTGATCAGTTGGAGATGCACACGGAATGATTATTTCCTGAAAGTTTCATTAAAATTTGCTAAGTGGTTCATGAAATATTTTGCTAACAGACGAACACAGTTGACTTCAACAGGTAATGGCAAAATTTGAAAAACAGATCTTGCGCAATCAGTTACCACTCGGAGTACATGTTGGGGATTAGTCTCATCTACTACCACATCAACATTTAGCTCATTATCTGGAAAATGGACTGAGTTTTAACCATTTATTTGTTTGCTGAGGCTGATTAGCTGTGGCAGCCATCTTGAATGGGGTTGACTCCAAAAGTTAATCAGATGTAGACGTATGTTTAATGATTACTTTCTGAGAGTTTAAACTGGTTCAGGAGATATTTTGCTAACACAGCAGACAAACACCTCACGCACAGACACGGGCAACAACATTATCACCCTTTTGCTATCTGTGGAGACAAAAAAAAAGCATGTTATTGCATTCAGCTGTAATCTACAACACAGTGACTCATTTAGAAAAGTGGGGGTTTTTTCTTCAGAGTGTTTTCACCTGATGCTGCATTTGTACACATATAAAACAGTTTATGTATGTTACTCAAAGAGAGGTCCAGGCTTTAACAAAACATGGACATGTTTTGTTTTAGACGGTCAATCTACTGTACCTTCATTTGACTCGTGCTGCAGGGAGGAGTTCTAATCGATACCAGATGAGATCTTGACAGTGAAGGACACGGATGAGAACTGGAAAAGCATTTGTGCAAACACACCTCTGCGTGTCTGCACAGATACACACTCCTACCCCTTCATGCTCTCGTGCAAAAGCCGAGGAATCTCCTGCTGCAGGACTCTGGGAGTGTTGACCTCCCAGTTTATAAAAGGGGGGGTAGTTGTAGTAGTAGTGGTGGTGGTGGTGGTGGGTATGTTGACCCAGGAGTGTGAAGAAGAGCGATGAGTGAGCTGAATGCTTTAGCCTCTACGTTTGGGGGCGGTAGTGGAGCAGGGGGGCCCGATTTAGCTGGAGGCGCTGGTGGGACTGAAAGCAGGGGGCTGATAGAGGCGGCCCCCAGTAAGAGTCATCTGTTTTCCCTGGTTCTGCCTGAGGTGTGGAGACGGCTGCGCTCCGGGAGGCCTGGATCTTCAGTTTTTTGTGGACTAGTCTCAACAGCTTCGGCTGTCGTTAAAGTGGCTGTAAAAGAGTGGAGAAAAAAGCAACATGCTGGCTGTTGTTTGTGTAAAAACTGACTGTTTTGAACTCTTTCCATGTGTCCACTGCACATAAATATGGGTCTACCAGCTGTAGAAATGGGCTTTGCATTAGGATTTATTACAGTGGTGTTGAACTATCTTTGATGTCAGGTGGAAAGTGCAGTTATACTTCATGTGTACTATAATTAGAAATGTAAATAAATTAAATTCCTGTGGGATCAAGTTTTAGATTCAATTTAGTACAATTCAAAATAAAATAAAATAAAATAAAATCAGATTGACACTGTACTAAAAAGTAACTAGATCAGCTGAATGTTGTGTGCTAAATGACTTTTTTAGGAAGAAGCTGAAACCGACTTTTAAAGCTAAAAGAAGCAGAACATGAGCTAAAAGCCAAAAGCACTAAATACTAGCTCAAAGCTAAATGTAGCAAAAGGGCAGGTAAATAGAAGCAAAAGGCTTGCTAGAAGCTAATAGTTGTAACATGGTAGCTAGAAGTCAAAACTAACAAAAAGCTAGCTAAAAGCAGCAAAACGCTAGCTGAAAGCAGCCGTAGGTACGCTAAATGTAGCAGAAGGCTAGCAAAAAGTGAACTGCTCATCGGACAAAATACTTCCACCTTTGGGCTTGCCCTACATATGTTATTGAATTCAACTGACTTTAGATACAACATGTATTTTATCATGCGCCTAAAAAATTCACATCTTTTTAAAACATGTTCATTTTTTTCTGCTGAATAATCCTAGTTAATGTAGCAGGAACTAGTTAATCCTTTGAATTTAGGACCCTTTTTAAGCCAGAACAATTCATAAATCAGAGTTATGCAGGTTAACAATCCAAACAAACATCCATCCATCCTTTTTTTTTTACCCAAACTTAAGCAGATATTCTGAGACCTTCCTCCTACCAGCTTCCTCTTCCTGTTCATCCAGGGGGACTCACCTGCTGTGAGTTATAATCTCCCCAGTGAGTCCTGGATCATTCCCTAAGTTCTCCCTTCAGTGGGACACCTTCCTTGGAGGGCATTCAGAAGTAGGGTTGCCAACCGTCCCGTGAAAAACGGAATCATCCCATATTTAGAAACAAAAGTACGCGTCCCGTATTGAGCTGAAACGGGACGCATTTTGTCCCGTATTATCTTGAGAATCAAAAACATATGTCAGTGTTAATAGAGTTAGTAAATGATGGGGGGCTCTATATCGAATTCTACGGTCAATTAACTCCCAGCCCTCTCCTGCTCTGTGACCAATGAACTGGCATCTCATTGGTCCAGCTACTGTTGCTTAAGACAACCGCTGGCAGACATGATTCGACAATAAGACATCATGGACGCGAGCGGCAGGAATTCAGATGATTTAAACA
>JAOXNZ010000064.1:7508668-7523561 GCA_028566095.1 Kryptolebias brasiliensis | reverse complement strand
CATGACATTGGGGGTTTTTGGTGGTATTTGTTTTGTGGCATTCTTTACACTTCAGGAAAAGGGGTCAATTTGACAGAAAACAAGCTGAACACACAAACTAGTTCTTACATGAAGACAAGTCAGGGAAACTGCAGAATATTCACATATTAGTAGCTCTTTTTGTTTCACTGTAAAACTAATGTGCAACCATGTGACACAGCGGTTAGAGCTGTCGCTTCCCAGCAAGAAGGTCACAGGGTCACCTCCCGGCATGGGCCTTTCTGAGTGGAGTTTACATGTTCTCCCCCTGCATGTGTGGGTTTACTCCGGGTACTCTGGTTTCCTCCATCAGACCTCCATGTTAGGTTATTTGGTAACTTTAAACTGCCCGTAGGTGTGAGTGAGAGCGTGAATGGTTGTTTGTCTCGTGTGTCTCTATGTGTCCCTGTGATGGACTGGAGACCTGTCCAGGGTGTCCCCCGCCTCTCACAAAGTCATGGCAGGATATAGGCACCGGCTCCCTGCGACCCGGAAAGGAGAAGAAGGTAAAGAAAATGGATGGATGGATGTAAAACTGATCACTAGAACTGTGAAACCTCCCTCATACACCTTGGAACGTTATTTCGGAAATGTTTTAAATCATGTTCTTTGTTTTTAGAAATGAGCAAGTCAGGTCTTATTGAAAGCAGAAACTTTCCTTCTCATAACAAACAGCCTTAATCCCATTTATTCTGAAGATGGCTGTGATCACAGGGGTCCATTCAGCATGAGGAAACTGCTTCTACTCGGAATGAAGCTAACAAACTGGAAAATAGAGTTTTAAACAAACATATAGAATGATTTATTTATAATTAATTCAAAATGATTAAAGCGTTTCAAACATGGTTCCCAGGTCAGAATCACTCCATCACGTTGCTGTGCAGGATCGTTGTTTCCTTGTGGAATTTCTTCATAAGAAGAGTTAAACAACCAGTAGGTGTAGGCAGAGTGCACAGCTTTTTGTCCCTCTCAGCTTCCTGTTTTTTTTTTCCCCATGTTCCTCTGTCCCATTAGTGAATTAGACTAAATAAATAAATAAATAAATAAAGGAAGGAAGCATTCTCAGCAGGATATTTACTGTCAGACAGCAGAGAAGAAGAGAGGCTGCCAACTCTCTAAGCCCTTAAAGGGTCGACACACAACTCCTCCTTCACAGCCTATTTTCCAATTATGTCCCAGAATCATGGTTGTTTTAGTCAAATGACACGGCGAGTGATCCCAACCGAACCGTTAGCGCTTGAAGTGTGTGTTGGGGGATGACTCTCAGCTACAGCCACGCCCAACTCTAGCTCAGTATCTGTAGAAATGACTGAGCCTGAGCCATTTTTTGTGTTTTCTATGCTTGATTAGCTGTGATGGCCATCTTGAATTGAGTTGACTCCAAAAGCCAAGCAGTTGTAGATGCACATCCAATGACTACTTTCTGAGAGTTTCGTTCAAATCTGTCCAGTGGTTCATAAGATATTTTGCTAACAAACAGACAAACCACACACACAAAGGCAATTACGTGACCTCCCACCCCTCATGGTGTAAGAAAAATGCTGAAGCACTGGTTTAGTATCTTTTAGAACCTCTTTTGGTCCAATATTCAGCTGTTAGACAGATGGTCTAGATCCCTCTGGTCCACAGAGGAGTTCATGGTTGACTAAATGACTGCAAGGAGCCCAAACCATCACCACTCCACCGCTGTGCTGACAGTATGCTGTGTCTGGTTTTCATCAAACATAACGCTGTGTATTCTGGGTAAACGTCTCTACTTTGGTCTCATCTGTCTAAAGGACATTGTTCCATTGTGATTCATTCAGATGAGGCCTTCCAAGTCGTGCTGCCATGTTCCTTTTAGAGGGAAAACAGATTTTCTCCTGCAACTTTACTGAACAAGTCATACTTGTTACGGCTTTTTCGAGTTTGTCCTGTCATGACTTTCAACACTGAGCATTTACAGCTTTTATTTCAAAGCTTTGTTTCAGACTTGTTTCTATTTGTGCCTCTGGTCTAACAAATGTACTCAACTCTTTACCAGTATCAATAGTTAAGATGTATACACAATACTGTTCCTGTATACAGTTAAAGTCTATTACATGATTTTAAAAACTGTCTCACAGCTGCTCTTTGAAGGTGATTTCGAACTTTGACCTCCCTTGAAAAAAGTATTACCTTTGTGTTGGCGTAAAGTATTAGGATTAGAAAATAAACTGTAGAAGCGTAATTCACTGCGTCTGTGAAGCTAAACCAGCTTTATACTGAGAATTAGACTTTCCAAGAGCCAGTGTGAACTTCCTAAAACATTATTGATTCATGGGGGTGGGTGGGGACCTGGAGGGGAGGGGTCTCACAGTCACTCACCCATCTTCCTGTCCTCCAAGATGGATCTGGGAGAGCTTTGAAAGATTCTTGGCGTACTCTTCTTCTATCTTTATCCTGAGAGGGAAGTGGAGAGTTTGATTACCACACAGCTGTTTTATGCAACTTGGTTTCCATCTGCGTTTTCTCTGTTGTGCAACTCAATGATGTGCATAAATGAGCAGGAAGAGGAGGAAATGACTTGTTTTTAATGATAGCTGCGTGGTTTTCATCGTAACCTTAAAAAAAAAGAAAAGGAAAAAAAAAAAAAAGCTTCAAACTGAAGATAGCAGATTAACGAGCTGATACCTCTCTCGTATGAACTCGGCCATCTCTTTCTGCATCTGTTTACCCTTCAGCTGTTTCTGCACCAAAACTTCAAATCCTGAGATGCAGCCGTTGCCCTGGGGATCCTTCTTGTCAGCCTGAAGAGACAAAACGCAGCAAGCAAATGAGAAACAGGCTGAGAAAACGAAGTGATTAAAACATTGAAATATGAAGTCTGAGACATGCTGCTAGGAATGCAGAGAGGCGACCTCACAAAGGAACGTGAAGCCAGAGCAGAAGTGACCAAAACTTAACAGAACGATGGACCTATGGTTCTGATTCTGGTCGTGTGCAGACACTGACCTCATTTTGTCACCATCGTCCTCAAATAATGAAGTATCACGCTCTAATTTTGTGTTTGTACAATTGTTTTTTTGTTTTTTTTTTGGACAGCTCTGCTTTTTACAAACAAACGTGACAAACAGTGAGTCACTGTCTATTAACGTTGCCATGGTTTGGTTGCCATGCAAAGGTTATTAAATCCATGTCATATGAATGCCTTATAGACAGAGTGGTACTGAAACTAACCCATGTTTCTTTTGTTTCCTTTATTTAGAAAGTGAGTTAGTGTTAACTCAACTAAAGCCCCCGATGCAAAGACTCCAACAGCACAGATTCTAAGTGTAAAAGAAACTGGCAGCCCAACGTGGCCGAGTCCAGTTCTGTAAAAATGTGGTTCCACTATTGCATAATGCTAGAAAGCATCAATGCCTCGTGTTAAGCTTACATCAGGGAATCACGTGAACTATGTTTACGTGAACCGTTGTACGACAAATTTTTCTTAGTCCTTTTAGTTTATCATCTCGTATGATTCCTGTTAAAGTACAAAATGTCCCCCTAAACTCAGCGGAAGGGGTTTGAGCTCAGCAACCGACTGTATGAATCATCAGGGGTTTCAAACCAAACCTGCCTTTCCGACGTTGCCTGAAGAACAATCCAGAACAGTGTGGCTCCCGGTTACTTCTAAATACACACAAAACAGGAGTAACCTCAAACAGTACAGAATACGCCTGTCGGAAGGAACGATCGAGGTAACAAAGAGTTTGACATTTCTATGTTACTCGGATGTGACGCTGGAGCAAAGACAAGGGCTCACTTGTGACCTTGACCTTTGACCCCACGTTCTGAAAATCAACAAATCAACAGGGATCCTCCCTGACCTATGAGGTGTGCAGATACACTTTTCCATTCCTACGTTACACGGCTGTCCACTGTCCAAGGAGAAACTGTCCACAGATGAACGGACGCACCTTCTTCTGACGGCCGTATATAAAAATGCTTGTTTCTCGGTGGGAAAGTCCCGTACAATTTATCACAGAAGTTCTTCAAAGAGATTCAACTAAACACCCTGGAGTCTCATTAACTTTGTGTTTTGTGGTTCAACTGGTTACATAGACGTATTTGAACAAATTAGAAGTAAGGGGTAAGATGTGCCCCACATCCCACCGTGCTGCGTTCAGGAGCTTATCAAAGCCAACACCTATTCTCAGTCTGCAGCACAACCAAAAGGAAACAAATATGGAGTCGTGATGAAGGATGAAATGGATCAGTGTTGTTTTTGTTCTCAATGACTTGTGATTTCCCCTGAAGACTGGCTTTTTCTACAGAGTCCACAGTAAATGTTCCTCGGACGAAGCTTATTTCCATTTTAGCCTCTGAATTATCTTTCACTTTTACTGTCATCCTTACTTGGAACGCCCCTTTTTTTCTGTTTGAATTGAGAAACCTTTCAACGCCTTCAAAAAAAAGAGGGAAAAAGTTCCCGGTCGCCTTCAAAACAATTCTTAGGACGTGTAGCCAGGAAGAATAGGTCAAAAACAAAAAACCACCTGAGACGCTTTGTCACTTTTTCTCAGAATGGAGGGACGATTTAACAAAGGAACTTACGTCCTGAGATCACAGTGTCAACATTTAAATTTCAATCAATGAGGACGTAAGAATAACTGCATTTTTTAATGATCATCATCATTAATCCATTTCTTTTATTTTTGTGTTTTTCCACAGGGTTATACTTATTCGTGGTATCTATTTACACCAACTGGTCTTCCAGTCTCATATCAAAAGAGGGTAAAATATTCAGTTTGAGCTTGAACAGATGTGAGGTTTGATTCCACAACATTTCCAACGTCGTAAATCAACACTTATCTCCAAAGTTTCATCAGAAACGGCTGCGCGCTCCTGGTGTTTCTAGCAGGCTCAGATTCTGTCTGCCTAATAAATGAGTAAAACTATGAGGGTAGGACCATTCAGTTTATGGCGCGCTGAAGGAAACTCACCCAGAAAAAGTCACAGTAGCTCCACTCGTTTGGTTTTAGCAGCTGTTGTTCAGACATGAAGGCCAGTGATGGAAACGTCACACAGTTAATCTGCAGGACAGAGACACACAGAGAGGTTCAGGACGGTTTCTTTAAACGGGTCACATCACCTCACACTGCAGTATCAGCACACACACACACACACACACACACACACACACACAAACCCTTGGTGGAATTTAGGAGTCTTCTCGCAGTTGAAACACTGTCTCATCTCTGCCAACTAAAGAAAACATTTCTAATCTAGACAACATTCCCCTCCAGATGTCCTTGGAGACAACATTATCAGTTTTTTGGCGTTGAGCTCGTTAGCTCGGCACACCAAATGGAATTCGGTAAAATGGATCCCCAGTAATTAGTCTGGTGCAGTTAGTTTGTGAGGCTGAATGGGCTTTTTCCCTGGTGTCGAACAGTGAGGAGAGTCAGAAGTTACGCTCAGGAGAAGCGGGTCAATGCAAGAACACTGCCGCTCTTTTACTTTCAAACAGTGCCAGTCTGAAACACCTGGCGCAGGTAGGAGTCTGCAACCTGCAACCAAACGATGCAGAGCATCCTCTCCCCCTTCCCTCCTGTTCTTGACGCAAGACAAACGCAGGTTGCCCAGCTGAGTCCCCGACAGAGAGCAGAACCAACAGTGTGGATGAATTCACACAGCAATGGCTGCTACACAGGAAGCTGTTTGTCTCATCACTGATATATGTTCCTCAGGTCTCAGTCCGAGACGTAATCTGGCAAAGTGAACTTCCAGTTTCACAGTTTTAACAAAAGTGACTTATTCATTTAGTAGTTTTAACATAATTCATGTGACAGACAAACAAACAAACAAACATCCACGTCAGCTTTCACCATTGAGAGGAAATAAAAGAATTACATCTACAAACGTGGATAAAGCTGTTCTCATCCTCCATGAGAAGTCATAAAGTCGGTTCTCAGTCACGTGGTCGTGTGACGAAAATTGCGTCACCCTGTCTCGTAGCAGCTTCCTCCGCCCCTTCGAAACACAAGTCCCAGGCTGAACCTTTTCTCACAGGGGTTTGTGTCGAGTGTTGCGTGATTGGTCAGAAGTTGTTGTGGGCGTGTTTATGTTGAAAAGCCGCTGAGCTTTAAGTCATTTTGCTTCTACTGCTCCGCTGAGAAGCAGCTGGCTGAGGTTGTTAGAAAATACAGCCGTCTTTACAACTGTTCCAGCAAAACTTAGAAACCTGTGATCTTAAAAAGACCGCAAGGAGACACGGGCGGCTCTTCGTGGCTGTGGTGGCCGGGAGGAAGTATGCCTCCGTCAAATTTACAAATGCCAAACACTGTGTACTGTCTTAGTCGGTTTAATAAACACGTCTGGTTAGGGAAGCAAAATTCAGTACAAGGACAGGAGAGCTGAGAAGCCAGCAGGAAGAAACCTGCTTTAACGCTGCAGGAGGAGGGCGGAGCTTCCCGGGAGTTCTGATCCTAGTACCTCGTGGACTATGAAAGGTGTGTGCAAAAATTGAACGGCAAACCAACTTCTTGACTTTTTATAGAGTATGTTGGAACCCCTAAAATAAAACAGACTTGTTTCCTGCCGTCTTCATGCCAGGTGTCCTGTACTGTTCTCTAATACCACAACCTATTTATTTCAAACTGACAAAATCCAGTTCTGATGAGAGCGCTAGAAGAAGAAGCAGACGTCCTGATCCAAACAGCTTGTAGTTTTAGCATTCGTTTTTTAAGCAACAGCTTCCGTCTTTATCAACGTGGAGGTCCAGAAAGTCACAGCTAGCAGAGGTTCATATTGACCCCTCTCTAAAAACATCAGTCTGTGATTTGTTTCAACCTTTGTTCAACAGACACAAGGGGCAGGGTTTTATTGGTCTTCACCGACTCGTTTCATGGGACTCAAAGATTTGAAACAAATTTGATAGATTAAATTTGCTGAAACAGTCACAACGCAAACCTGACCATCCACGTGTGGCTTATAAAACAAACAAAACAAACTAAGAGAATAAAATCCACAATAAACATCAACCAAACTTTTTCAGCAGTTATCATCGTCTCCCAAATTTGGACAAATTTGGCGCAGAGATCCAGGATGAATTCAGGTAGGAGTTTCAGTTACAGGGGCATTGTTTTTTAAAAAAAAAAAATATTTATTGACCTTTATTTAACCACAAAACCCCCTTAAATTTAACATCTGTCGTTGTCTTGGCAAAGACAGACAGGCAGCTCAAAACAGCAGTAAAATACAACTCCCACACAGAAACAAACACAGTATAAACAGGTGTAAAACTATATTATTAAAGAAACTAAAATGAGTCCAACATTATACTTAACAAGAGTAATCAAATTCATGGATTAAATCATTTCCATCCAGATGTTTGTGTTTTTAAAATCTTTCGAATTGGTTTCAATTCAGCTCATTTCGGAGCTGATTCCAAGAGTGAGGAAATTGAAATTTGTTTTATTTCAGGTTTATGAATCTGAATGGAAACGAGAACATACCAATGGTTTAATCTACAAAGCGGACCGTCCAGCAGGAGAACAATGATGGGTCACAGTTTTAAGGTTTGTGATGAACCTCGGAGCTCCGTGGTAGACCGTAGGAGCGTTGGGCAGAACGGTGGTTTGTTACCGGACTCACCGTAACCGCGGACTCCTTGTTTTGTTTCCTCGTGGGCGACGTCGACCCCGGGCTCTGCAGAAAAAAGAAGGAGGCTCTGTCAAAACTTCCATCGTCTGCGTCGGACATCACTGCTGAACGTACACACTCAGTCAGTCAAACAGGTGGTTTCCCAACGAAAGCTGCTGGTGCCTGACCGACCGGAGCGCTCTCTGCTCCTGCTCGGACTGAATGAGAGTGGGAGGTGTGTGAGCTTTGCAGAGTAGGGGGATAGTTGTGCAGCGAAAGCAAAGCATGATTTGTTTTCTCCTTTTTTTGTGTGTGACGCTGCATATTTGTGTCCCTCTGTGCTGTTTCTCCCACTCTCAGCTGAGAAGCTGAACATAACCAGCCAGGGGGTGCGTTTAACACGGTGGGAGAAACTGTCAAAACACAGAAAAAAATATATAGAAAATTTAGTCCAGTAAACTCTGAAGTGATGTTCGGTCTAATAGCGATCTATATTCAGTACCTTATCACTTTGGCTAGCCTTTAGCCTAGCCTAGAAAAAGCTCTAAGATTGATGTCACGGCTGATAACGAACTAATCATTGAGAAATATTAGCTGGAACATCACTTCAAAGCTGACTGGACCATCCCTTTAAATATAAAGATGAACTATTTTAAAAGACACTTTAACACCTGGTTTGCCCTTCAATGAAGAGTGAAAACAGAACACATAACACATGTGTGTGTGTTCAAAATTATCCCGAGGGTTTGATAGATCATTTAGAACTTCAGCTGGACTGCCTTGTTAATTCTGATACTGTAGGAGGGATTAATGAGCTTTAACTGTCATCAGCTTCTCTTTTAATGAGGGAAGAGGAGGTCTAATCCCATGGAGGGAGGAAATAAATCCATCAGGTTATATCTGTAATTTCTTTTCATGACTTCATCCGGATGCATTAGCTGCATCAACTGATCGCTCTTAATTTTTCTTTAGTTGTTCGTCTTTCAAAGTGGGTTACTCTCGTGCTTTGGTTGTGAACCAAATCAGGAGTTTTAACCTGGTTTAATCTCTCATTTACATCAGCATTTCTTTCACCGAGTCAAAAGATGCCTAATAACAACATTATATCATATTCTGATAGGATAGATTTTTTTTTTAGTTGATAAAACCCACAAACACACAACATAAAGCTGCCTTCAGGATAAATGTGCTTCATCTAAGGTCAATCTATAGTAAGAAAAGAACTTTGAAAATATAAAGTTGTGAAAAAAAATGACATATTAGTATCAATCAGTATCAAAGTGGTGGTTCTGACATGCATTAGTCTGTAAAAACAGCTCTAATGTATAAAACACCAATAAATTAGTTCTACTTTAAATCTCACTCATTTTTCTCTGATCTTAAAGAAAGATAAGCCTCCAGGCCTTTGCACATCTTACAGCCCTTTAAGTTTTCTTGGAGTTGACTGAAAATGTTTTTAGCCCAAGCTTCTGGTTAGAAGAGGTGTGACTCACTGTGGTGAAACTAGACCGGACAGAATTTATCAGGGATAGGAGGTCACGCTCCAACGTCCAACAGCTCTTGAATTGTATATCATTTTTACAAATGACAAAATTGGCAGCACGATGCCTTAGTGGTTAGCACTGTCGCCTCACAGCAAGCAGCTCCCGGGTTCAAGCCCCGGCTTGGACCAGGGGTCTTTCTGGGTGGAGTTTGCATGTTCTCCTCGTGTTTGCGTGGGTTTTCTCCGGGCGCTCCGGTTTCCTCCCACAGGCTAAAAACCTGCATGTTAGGCTGCCTTCAGGCCTCCCTTGAAAAAAAAGATTTGTGATCTCAATGGGACTCGCCTGGTTAATAAATAAATTAAAAAATTTGGTATTTCTTGGGGTTGCCAAAGGTTTTTGTTTTGGGGCGGCTGTGGCTCTGCGGTTAGAGCAGTTGTTCTCCAATGAGTGAGTTGGAGGTTCAGTTCCTGGCCGGAGTGTCCCTGAGCAACACACTGAAACCCCTCATTGCCTCCGATGTGCCTCATCGGTGTATGAATACAATCTAAAGCACTGATTAGACTCTGTAGAATGATTTATTCAGGTTAGCTTAGTAGAGCTGTAGTAGAGTGCTGTATGAATGTGTGTGGATGGGTAAATGAGGGCACAGATTGTGTTGGAAAGCACATTGAGTAGACTGGTTGGCTAGAAAGACGTTTTTTAAATGCATTCCATTTACCATTTGTTAGATGCTGAGCGGGTGTGGATTGAATTCAGTATCTGTTGTCTGGATCAAGGTGATGTATTTGGCTACGACTGTAAGAGTTTTGGTAAAAGGTTCAGTATTAAATATCTTCCTGCTGGGATGAAGGGCCATGCCAAGGCTGACTCCTCTCACCTCTATTATTTGTATTTAATCCACTTGCAGAAGCTATTAAAACACACCAAGGACTCTTTGGTGTCAAGTTGGGAGAGGTTAAATATGGAATCTCACTTTGTATTACTGTTCACTACTGACCCCTAGAATTCTATTCTTAGTTTACTATCAAACACAAACCAACTAGGCTTGATCTGAGGATATAACATTAACTATAGCAGATCTGAGGCGTTAGCACTGGGTTATCCAGAGGATTGGGGAGGGCTTAACCTCAGGTTTTACATACCTCGACATTGTCTCAGCAGATGTTTAAGAGCTGTATAAATTAACTGCATAAATCACCTGAATAGGTGGTTCGATTGTCTTAGATGAGTAGAGTAACTGCGATTAAGACGAACGTACTTCCCAGGGTACGCTCCTCGATGCAGATGCTGCCACTTAAGCTCAATAGTAGTAGTTTTTTTTTTTTTTTAGATTATGAAAGATCTCTGTCAAATGTCAATGGCATCAAAAGAAACCTAGAATAAAGACGAAGACATTACAACCACAATAGACAGGGAGGGTTTCTTTACCACAACTGGGCGTGTAATGCCTGGGTAAGACCAAATTGGCTGAAGCACTTCCTGTATCCTGTTGCACTCCCTCCTGTGTTTTCAGCCTCATTTCATCCAACATCAGTTATTAGCACTTTTAATGTGCAGTGCAGTCAAATTGGAGTTTTTAGGTGGAGGTTGGATTCAGACTTCGGGGAGCGTTTCAGGTGATTTTTCTGACTTGGTTAACTTCAGAGAACAAATGGAAAGCACCAAAGGTCCCGCTGGGTTTAACAATACGTAACACCAGCAGGATGGAGAGAAGCAGCGAAGGTAGCAAGGAAAAAAAAACAACAATTTGATCTATGTGATATTTTCTTTTATAAAGACTAAAACTGTGACGGGTTTACCTGCGGCTCTGAGCTGCTCTTCCTGACCAGACTGTTGTGTGAATACTCCACATGATGTGAGGGACTACCACCGGAGTGAAATCCATTCACTGGAGACACAGAGAGAATAATACAGGAAATGTTATTACGACTGAAGGATAATTAAATCATCTTAATGAACTGAACCATCAAGAGTTCATGACTGTGGTCCTCTTGCTTTAGTTATCTGGTCATAGAATAAACCACACGTGTGTTAACTACGGCCGGCCGGAAAGTGCTGAAACAACCATGAAAACCAGGAACACGCTTCGCTTTTTCCAAAGAAAATCCAAAGAACTAAAGCTCTGACATGAATCACTTCAGGACTTACGACACATTTTAGCTCACAGAAGCTTTTTCAAAGAGCAAGAAAGCCAAACGTATTCACAGGCTGAAACATGATCGCATCCTGTTAGATAAGACATGGTTTACTTTCAATGGACATTTGAGTATTTTTAATGACAAAAAAAAAAAAAATCAGCTACAAAAAGGTGTGTGAATGTTTTACACATTCATGAATAATAAAATACATGTAGGAGTGGACCATACATTTTTCCTCGTGTATTATCCAAAATGACTTTATCCCAAATGTTGAGTATAAATTTTAAGTTATTTTTTTAGCGTCTGCATCTAATTAACTAGTTTAGGTTTTCCCAGGCGCTTCTAATGCATCACAGCTCTTAGACCCTCCCATCCTGAGAACGCCTCTCCCTCAGCTAGAAAACTCCTGAACGAGCACGTTCTTTATGTTTTAAAGGTGACGGAAACTCAATGTTCAGATCCAATAAATGAATAAACGAGCAACACGCTTCTAAAGACAAACAGTACTGGATCTTCCATCTGCAAGCGGTTTGCTTCAGACTTTTGCAGTTGAATTACCGGGACTGGCTGCCTTTTCGCACGCAGAAAGGGGATCTCGACAAGATCTGTGCGCTCCTGACTTCTGAAGTTTACGTAAGTCAGCTCGCCGCCGTCAAAGTTCCGCTCGACTTTCCAAAAAGCTACAATTTGCCCGATAATGTTCAAAATGGAGCGGGACAGTGTCATCGACATTTAAACATTTAATAAACAACAGACCAAAATGGATGTCAGAGGTCGTCTACAGGTTGCTGTTTTGTAGCCTGACAAAGTTTATTTGGAACTGCGGCGCCGCTTTAGTATCGGCCATTTTGTCAAGCTTCTGGTCACAATATGCTGTTTATTTTAAACCTAAGTAGCCTATAATGACTGGGTTCTCTATGTGACATGGGCTCCGTTCTAAATCTGCTCATTCAACACGGTTCTGATGCGCCGGGTGTTCAGCTCACATGTGTATGACAACGCCTGTAATTGGTTTTGTACATTTGGTTGTGGTTCATATTTTGCTCCAGGCTGTTGTCATCAAACGGTGTCCGAATGTGATCGCGTGACCAGCGAGAAGACCCCGTGATCTTCCACACATGAGCTACATTACTTGTTTTAGGTATTACGCTCTTACGCTCTGCTCTGCTGTTTGACACACTGTATTGTAGTTTTCATTCTCGACCTGGACTGATCAAAAGTCCCTTCTGCTGCTGGATTATGTGAGAGGGAACAGGGGTCAGAGGACCAAGGTTACACTTCACCACTGCATTACGTCACAGTGTTAAATTCAACTTTAATACAGCCACATAAAGTAGGATATTAAACTAATGCGACACATATTCTGTTTTGCATGAAAGTTACAAATTACTGATTATATTTTTGGGGTATGTTCCAAAGTAATTGACCCAATATGATGAGTGGAATGTTTCAAATCACTGTTTTGAATTTCATTTTTATTATTTTGTCACAAAAAAGTATTCTGATTAAAAGTGCGATACAGCCTGTTAAGTTTGAGACTTCAGTCTGAATTGTCGGACAGTAACTAGTGTGGTTAAGTTTCGGTAATTGGTTGAGTTTATCTCATTCCTCACTGGTTTGTAGAGTTTAATGCTCTAATCTCAGGTTGTCAGCTGCCAGCAGTTTGTTTCCTGTAACAGGAAAAGTTGAACAAGAGAGGAGGTTCCAACTAGCCATGATCATAGAAACAGCCCAATTGAAAATTTGCCCTAACCTAAAATATCTTCCCCAGTTTCAACTTTGACTCCAAAAGGGATAAGTTACTTAATTAAATGCCACTCTGCAACAGTCTTTGTACTTTCACAGGTGTACCACAATAAAAGGCACATAGGCTCAAGCTTTTGTCATTTATGACAGTCAAAGATCATCTAATTTACTGAGTTAAAAAGGAAAGAATCGCAAAGGCTTTCCTCTTATTTAAAATCTTTTCAAAATAAAAGTCCTATAACTATTGCTGACTGACTAAAGATGCTCTAATTGTTTCTGTAGAACTGCACAGACTGAGGGATGTTTCTGTGAGCAGAAACCTTCAGGAGGCCTTCCTGGTTCTGTCTGTTTGCCTTCAGGACTTGAGCCAAACCAAGACACAGAAGGCCTTAGTTCAGCACATGCAGATAAAGTTCGTGACAGGAAGTGCTTGTGTGGAGACCAACACTCGAGGAAGGAGAGAAGAAAAAGATGACGACAAAGGGGTCCAAAGCACCTGCTGGCAGGGAGTTCTTGTGTCTGAAGGAGTTCTTGGGGGTCCCCGGAGTGCTGGACGGTCTCTCCCACGTTGTCTCTGAAGGAGAGGCAGGGAATAAAAATAAAACAGTACCGTTAGATGGAACAGTTTGTGGGCAGTAAGAAGAAGTGATTCCTTTAAAAGGACAAGCAGGTTTTAGAAAACTGAAGCAAAAAAAAAAAAAAAGAAAATCTGATTTTTTTAATTTTCTTGCTTCAAATCTGATTCCGTGAGTAAATGTTGGATCATTTCATCTGAACCAAACTCTTGTTTCTGGAATTTGCCTGTAGCCTATCATGCTGGGGAAGTATCTGTCTAAGATGTCAGCATAAGAAAAACTTAAAAAAAAAAAAAAAAATGCATTTAATGGGATCCAGAGTCAGTATGTGTAAAGATGTACTTTTTTATACATCAAAACCTCAAAGCCGTTTTGATGTCAAGGTCCAAATGTTTTGGAAAAAACGAGTGAATCTGCTGAATGTGATAGATTACAGGCTCTGTCGGAACCAGAAGGTGGGTTCTGGTACTCTTTCATGTCTCTGTTGCACATATATACTGCCAGCTGTTAATGACATAATAAACTTAGGTCACTCTGACGGGTTGTCTTAAGATTAAGGTGACACTTCCTCCTGCCAGCGAATGCTTCTTCCCAACTTGCGGCTCGTCATCGCTTCTAGCTCTGCCATAGTCCAGCTGAGCGAAAAGGAGTGGGCCCATCCATTCTTGGGAATGTTTGGCAGTGGGAAAGTGCTTGTCAACACTAGTGTTTCACTACAATATTCCACGTGGTGCAAAACAGTTTTCCACCATTTTTGTTGAGCAATAAACTCACTTGCATAAATTTTAGTTTTAACATTTGATCGTGAAATGGGATCTTCTGGCATTGGGTGGGCTTTCATCTTGCAGGCCCAGATTCCAGGATGTGAAACCAAGCAGGGTACTGAGCTGATTGGTCAGATTTGCGGAGAAACTGTGCTAATCGGTCAGTTGAACTGACAACTTCTTGGAGGACTTGCTAAAGGGCTCATGGCGGCACCTCGACTTTCAAAATAAAATATGCAAAGGTAATATTAGGTGTTTTCTTTGTTTGTTTGTTGATGTACCAACATAAATCACAGTTTAAGGGAGTATAAGTTCATGAGGAGGCTACATTCCACCCTCTGAATAAGAGCGGGAACAATAAAAGAAGAGCTCCCTTTTATTTACTTCACCATGACGGTTCTTCCAAGAGCGGTGAGCTGAATTAGCCTTTAACTGTGAGTGCGCACAGGAAAGCCATTGAAATGTAAGGAGCTGTATTGAAATAGTCTTTTCTGGCTGGTTCTGTTTAGCAGAGGTTCTAAATGAGCCAAACCCATCAGCTTAAATGACACGCATGGAGGGTCCAACAGGTCCGGGGGGGT
>JAOXNZ010000064.1:7487524-7506208 GCA_028566095.1 Kryptolebias brasiliensis | reverse complement strand
TTTGGCGGGGTTGGGGGTGAGATGGGATGGAGGATGGGGGAGTCTCTACATCTTTGCTGCTGCCTCTCGCTCTAAAGCGCTTCAACTACAACAATAATTTTCAGGAAACGATGTGTGAATTTTTCATCATAACTCTGGTTCTTCTTGGCCTGTCGACACAATTTAAAAACTGGTGTAAAGCTGAAGTCTGGACTTTTGACACAAATTGAAACGGAGTCTCAGAGAGCGCGCATCTTTCCCGCTAGAGAGACTGAAGTCAGTCATGTGACTAGGATGCGCCGCACCTTTCCATGGTTGCGCACACACTTCCTGTGGATTCTTCTTCGTTGTTGTTCTGCGGCTTCTTCTTCCGGGTATCGAAACTAGGAACTGAAATTTCAAAATTTGACCAATTCCAGGAGAATCGAATCGTTAGTCCCGGTTCTGATCGATTCTCGAGGCTCGATGCTCAACTCTACTCTGAATGCGATTTTCAAATGTAACAAGGTACAAATCTCAAAACAAAACATACACAAGGGAAACTAAAAGCACAAATATATATTTAAAAAAAAAACTGAAGCACACAAAAAACTACTCAGTCTCAGTCATGTAAATGTAATTTATTTTTCACCTCTGTAGGGTACTTGTGCTCTGTCATCTACTGCCATATTAATTAATTAATTTAGCCCAGCACTGACTGTAATAAGCAGCCACATAAAGACAAATCTGCTACATTCTTATTATTCTAGTGACTAGGCGTACTGAACAGGCTCTTCTTATTAACAGATAATTATAATGGTTGCTACACAGTTATTTTAACTTCTTTTTTACATTTTTTCTTGTTAGCATCAAATAAACAAAGTGTTCTTTTAGTTAAAAATACATATATTGTTTAGATAAAACCCAGAAAGCGAAGTTTGTCTTGGGAAAAATGAAAACATGATGTTTAAAACGGTTTTTGCACAGATTCAGGGACAGTTTGGATGAAATATTTAGAGAATAGGGTGTGAGAGTTAAAACTTTTATTTTAAGCGTAGTATTCACAAATAAATTAGTAAGTATACAAATTAAGATAGATTTTTTGTTGTTGTCGTTTGTTTTAAAGTGTGCCAGACTCCAGTCAAAAGTCCCCAGAATCTGAATAGATGGTTTATTCTGGTGATCTACAGTGTGTGGTCTGGTTCTGTAGAACATTTAGACTCCGTTCAGACCTGGCACTAACATCCGTCCTGAGCAGTATATACAGGTGTGAATGCTCTGAATACACATTCTTCAATCAGGTCGCCTTCAAAGACGCTTTTTATCTGAATTAGTTCGGTAGTCTGAACCCAACCTGTCCAGAGCCAATCTGTAGGACCGCCCACTGAATTGAACAGCAGTTATTGTCTGGATGTGTTGAGGGGCAGTTGTCAGCTGGTTTCCAAAACAATCATCCTTGAGAATATTCTGAAGGTCCGTCTGTTTCATTTTGTTTTGTCGGCTAAATGTTTAAATGAATTGTTTTAGCAGAATTGTTCTCAATAGAACTGCTCAGTTTGTCAGGATTCTATCGATCGGTGGATTGGCGTGACGCTGTGTGACGAGTTTCTCTTCAATCTGAAGTTTGTTCTGAGGGTTTTGAAGCTGCCTGGGCCCAAATAGTAAAGTGCTCTGTGTCAGTCGCAAAACAACAATCTGAGCCGCGTTGGATCGCAAATGTTCACCTACAAAAAGGCAGCGCTGATAACAAATAAACTTATTAAGACTAAATACCTCAATAAAAGTGTGACTCAAGTGACTCTGAACCATGAAAATTAATTGAAAATGAACTCAGTTAGTTGCAAAATGCTCCTCAAGCTTTGTATCCCTTACATTTACAGCCTTTTGTTGCTCCCACATGTTTTTCAGATGTGTTGCTTCCATCGAAATCCAAACTACCCTACTTTTTCCCAAATAAATGCTACAATTTCATACTTTAAACATTTGATTCATTTACTATGACTCACTGAGAAGAAACTATGGGTTAATGAGATTTGCAACTCATTGCATTCCGTTTTTATTTACCCTGACATTTTACGAATTTGGGCTGGGTTATATTCACGATCATCGCAGGAGGATTGCAGATCTCGAAAATAACAATTAAACCACGAGTAACTAACTAAAGCGGCTGCCTGACATCTGAGCACTGCAGACACAGTTAATGCCAGGTGTGATTCACGCGCACTTGTGGCTGTACAGCTGGAGCGCATGTTATCGGCAGCTCTCGACAGGACGTCGGAGTATGCGGGCTGGTTCTGCAGAACGCTCGGTTCGGTGTGTTTATACAGCAGCCCGCTGGTCCAGCTGGAACAAGTGGATAGTCTTAGGGTGGTGTAAACCACAGCACCCTGCACCGATGCACCAAGCAACACAGGAAGGAAAACCACAAAGGGGGGAAAAAAAACGAGTCAAGGACACCCCCCACCCCTCTCACACAAACTACTGCGTTACCATGGCGATGCCAAAACACAAGCACAGGACAATGATATAGCTGAACTTTAGCGCAATGACAGAAATGTCCAGGGGACGCTATAAATAAGTGTTTCAAGAGAAAAGGTTATCGGATCGTTCGGAAGCGGCCGACGAATTTAAAATAACTCAGCTCATCGACAGGGAGCATAGAGATTCAAGTTTTTCTGGGGTTTTATCTCCTCATCAGGCAATAAAAAAAACTGACAAGGTGCACAACTCAACAATAACGATCTGCTTAAGAGCACAGCCACAGATGGTTTGGTTGTGTGCAAAAAAAAAATCCTTCCTTTGTGAAAAACTTTAGTTCCAGTAGGTCTTTATTTTTCCTCCAGACTGCCGCATGACGGGTTCTCGTATGAACAACATGAAGACTGATCATGATGAGTAACATCAGATAACAAAACTACATCCAAGAGCCCCAAGATTCTGTCCCAGCTGTTCCACAGCACCACTGACCCACATCCTGAAAAAAAGGAGTAAGTCCTCTGGTCCAGATCTTGGGTGGAGTCTTCAGACAAATTTAGATCTCGTGTCTCACAATGTGGCGGCTGCAGCAGAGATCAGAGGTGGACTGTCCCTTTAAGTTACATGAAGGTGGTGCAGGCCTTATCTCTGTCAGGTTCCGGTAAACCAATGGAGACGTTTTAAACAAAAACAAGTTAAATTTGGTCCTTTTTCACACCTGCTGGGAGGTTCATTTACACCCTGTCAGAAGAGTGCATCTTTATTTAGCTACATTTTAACAAACTGCTTCATGCTGGGACTCAAATAACACCGACTGACAGGTGAATTGGTTACTGAAAACTGGAAAAAAAATGTTTGTCAACTATTCTTTTAACAGCTGAACGATGTGTTTTTGAATTTGTGTTTCAGAATTATGTTCCTTAATGGAAATACTCTAAAGTTCATAATATCATCAAACAATTTCAAGAATCTGCAGAAATCTCTGAGCTCAAGGATGAAAGTCAATATTAGACGGTAGTGATTTCGGGCCCTCGGGGGCCACTGCAATAAATACAGGTCTGATTTTGCATAGGCTCAGGAACACTTCCATAAATTACTGTCTGTAAACACAGTTCACCCTGACATCCACAGGTTGAAGCTCTATCATACAAAGAAGAAGCCGAATGTGAAACACCATCCAGACACGCTGCCGTCTCCTCTGGACCAGAGTTCATTTAAAATGAACTGAGGCAAAGAGGAGAACTGTTCTGTCATCAGACAAATTGAAATTTGAAATTTCTTTTGGAAACCACGGACATCGCATCCTCCGTACTAAAGAGGAGAGGGACCATCCAGCCTGTTATCTGCACACAGTTCAAAGTCTGCCTCTCTGATGGTATGGGGGTACATTAGTAGGGCTGGGTAAAAAAATCGATTTTAGATCGATTACATCTAAATTTAGCAATATCAATTTACAGGACCTGCGATCGATTTTTCAACAGTAACGTGCGTGACGTCAGGTTAAAGTTCAAGCGCGCAGCGCACGCGGGCATACACAAAATGTTCGACAAAGGTAACGCTGCGCTCAGCAAGTCATCTAAGCTAAGGTCTGACGTCTGGAATCATTTTGGATTTAAAACAGGAAATGACAACGAGCTGGATAAATCCAAAGCGGTTTGCAAGATCTGCCGAGCGGAGGTCAGTTGTTCTAGAAATACTACAAACCTCAGAAACCACTTAACTAGGTATCACTCTATGCTAACGTTAACATTCGACATCGAGCCTTCCGGGGCAAAACAAAAGAAACTCCGGGACTCACTAACATTACCAGCCGATTCTCCTCAGGCTATTAAGATAACGGAGGCAACTGCAACTTTTATTTGCAAAGATTTACGCCCGTACTCGGTTGTGGAAAATGAGGGCTTCGAGCGGCTCGTTTATGTTCTCGAGCCAAACTACGTTATGGTGCAACGTGAACACCTGACTGAAGCCGTTATGTAGACACGTGTGAAAGACGACATCCTAACAAAACTACAGTCAGCAGAGAGAGTCGGCGTAACGTAATAATAATACAGCTGATATGTTCACAATTAGAATTAGTGAGAAGTGAAAACAAATTCACAATAACAGTACTTGACAGTTTAAGTTTACTTTTAGTTTTGTTATCATTATTATTTTGCACTTAGGACATCTTCACTAACATTATACTTTTGAGACTTGAGACAGTTTTGTTTGCAGTTTTATTGAGGTTTTAGTATCAACCTTTGATATGTTTACTATGTTTCGTTGTGAATAAAATGTGGGTTTAGGAGATATGCAATTCATAGCATTCTGTATTTATTTACATTTTACACAATGTCCCAATTTTTTCAGAATTGGGGTACTACAGTACTGCTGAGGTGTTGTGTATAAACAGGGTATATAAATAACTTTAAGGTAGAACAGATCTGATGTGCTGTGAGCTGTGCAAAAATTCAAGACTGAGACTCCGTGTTAACAGTTGTTCCTACAGAGAACAACAAAGTAAATAGTTGGATTTTTTTGATAAGGATGATGAGTTTGTAATGACTTCAGACCCAATATACAAGCAAATGAAAGTTTAAATATCATTGTCTAAAGATGCTGCTGTAGAACAAAGGGGGAAACTTGAAAACCACGTGTCAGTTCAGAGAAATCTGAGTAACTGTAACCAAAAAAAAAAAGAAACGTCCAACATGTCAGTGTCTTTAAAACAAGTGTAAAAACACCATGTTACCAGATCCTCAGAACATGTTTGTGCACGAGGCCGATTATCACTCTGGTTTCACTGTGTTCTAGTGATCGGTGGTGCCGCTTTCACTTTAATCTTACGTGCCTTTATTACTTTGTCTTTCAAGGCACACAAGAGTTGCCAAGTCGAGATATTAAAATCATTAGTCAGGTTTTACAGTGCGGCCACTCAAGGCTAGTAAAAGCAGGTGAATCTGCAGAGCTTGTGAGACAGAGGAAAGTATTAAACTGTCTGCTGTGTGTGTGGGTGTGAGTTCAGGGACACAAAGAGTGGCTATTGTGTTGACAGAAACAAGCAACATCAGTCTTTCCAGATCCAGAGTGTGTCTCTCTGGCACCACTGATCCCACTCACACTGAGCCAACATTTAACTCTTTTACTACAGAAACTCTGCAGGACAAATCTGCAAACTCCTTTATTCCAAGTCAGAACTATAGCTGGTGTTAACTTCACAATGTGTGCGTGTGTGTATCTGTTTTGTTTTGTTTTTTTCCATTTTTAGAATCTGTTCTGGTATACATACCAACCTTGTCAGGACCACTAGTCCTTCTGCGGACTAAAGCCTCGTCCTAATATGGTGGAGCGCCATTTTTGGGTTAGGGGTTAGGGCTAAGGTGTGAAATGAGTTTAGGTTAGGGTTAGGGTTAGGTATGTACTGGTAATGGTTATAGGTTTAGGATCAGGGTCAGAGTTAGGTTACAGAAATGAATGGAAGTCAACACACGGTCCTAATAAGGATAGAAATACAAACTTGTGTGTCAAAAACACAAGCCTAAAGCTTTCTTCAACTGTTACTGAGTGATCCTCGTGTTTTAACTGGCATAACAAGTAAAGTCTGTCATATTTCCGTTGCTCTTACCATTGTTTGTGGTGTTAACGTAGTACCGCCGACCTTGTGGAGACATGTAGCATCTCCACTGAGGAGGGAGAGGGTCTTTGAGGTCGTCGACAGGTAGCTGAGTCAAGGATGCTGTTTTCTGTTGACAGAGACCAGCAATAAATGTTAATAATCATAAAGAAGTCTCACCAATGGCATGTTAGAGCCGAGACGGTTTTATTTCCCAAGATCCTTCTATAAAATACTCAATTACTGAAGAAATAAAAGATACTAAGGCTACAGGTAAGGACTGGGTTCAGGCTCTGACTGTACCGGACTGAGATCAGCAAAGACCTCAAGTATTTCACAGCCAGAAACTAATGACATCATAGTGGAGAGGGCTGAGCTGCCACTGCCAGAAAAACACACAACAACAGATCCAGAGTCAGCATGTGTGGAGACAACAAGCAGCTGAGGACCACATGGGAGCCTGCAGGCAATCTGCAGACATCTGACATCGATTATCGGGAAAACAACGGGATGGAATTTATTAACACAACGCGGAGCTCTCCAGATGAAGTTCCAGCTCCGATCCAAGAGGGGATTAAAGTTTAGCCTGACAAGGTTCGCTTTAGGAAATACAGGGGAAACTTAAAGCTGTTGTTGTGCAATAAATGGGATACCTTTAACCAGCATCAGTCAGAGACAGAGACGACTTTTGTGTGTCAACAGACATAAGTGACTTTGAACTAAACATCATCTCTGATGGTGATCCAAACACAATCCAACGTTTGAATCCTCTTCACATGAAGAAGTAGGACTAATTACTGAGTCTTCCTCAGCCTGCCAGAACTCCAAACTACTTTCCTGGATCAGAACAGTTGGCATGGGCAATAATCTTTGATTATTCAAAGTCTAGTTAAAATGGGCAAATTTGAAGAATTACCATCCATCCATCTTCTACCACTTATCCGTGGTCGGGTCACAGAGGCAACAGGTCCAGGAGGGTAACCCAGACCTCCCTCTCCTCAGCGACACTCTCCAGCTCTTCCTGGGGGATCCCGAGGTGTTCCCAGGCCAGAGAGGATACATATGGTGTGTTCCAGTAGTACTGGGAAATGGAAATTTCCGAGTTCCTAGTCGTAAATTTCAACTGGAACGCCCCCTGAAGTGGAACATCTCATTCAGAAAGTGGGAGGGACTCCAACTACCCCCAGTTAGGATTTGAAGATGGCTGCTACTCGCAACTTTTATTAAGTAAACTCTCTGACTTTTACTGTTAATATTCGTTCTTTAAGTTGTTTTTCACATTTAAGCACTTGTACAACTAGTACGTTTTAATGTGTATATAGTAAGTATTAAAACATGTTCCGCAAGTGGAGCGAATATCTATTTAGTAAGATTTCATACTGAGAAACTGCGAGAAAAATAAAGGCTTTGCTGGCGGTGTCCATCTTGTTTCCAACTCTCACCGAGCAAGACAAACTGGCACGCGGTAAAGAGGGAATCTACATCACTCCGACTTCCCAGTTATGTGTTCCGATGTAAATGGAATGCACCAATAATCCCTCCAGCCAGTTCTGGGTCTGCCCCGAGGTCTCTTCCCAGTGGGACATGCCCAAAAAACCTCCAGAGAGGCGTCCAGGAAGCATCCTTATCAGATGCCTGAACCACCTCAACTGACTCCTTTCAATCCTAAGGAGCAGCGGCTCTACTCCGAGCTCCCCCCGGATGACAGAGCTCCTCACCTTATCTCTAAGGCTGAGCCCAGCCACCCTATGAAGAATTACTGTCACTGCTGTTTTTTGCTTGTTTGTTTTACACCGGGACCTGCTAGCGACACAAGTTGTTTCCTAACAGTGCTTTTTTAACAAAACACTGGTCATTTGGCTAGCTATTAGCCTAGCCTGGCCCACTAGCGGAACAAATTCGATAACTCAATAACTCACACATTGTGAATAGTGATTGTTAGAATTGCTACCTGTAATTAACGTGGCTCCCTGGCTGTGCTGGCAGTTTTGGCGGGCCTGAATTGCTGCCAACAAAAAAGTCGGGTTCATCTCCAGGACTACGAACAAAAGATGTGTCCAGTTTTTGTAACTTGGCTTTTCCTTGTTCTCTTTTTTCCCGTTTCTTTTCACTTTGCCGCTCCACTTTTACGCTTATATGAAGTGCCACTCATGTTAACTTAGTCCGTAAAAATGCTCGACCTAGTTTGCAATCTGTTGCCAAGTGACTGATGATGATATTGTTGGACGGTTGGTGACGTTTTACCCAAAATACACATAGAGACAATATCGGCGATCCACTTGTAAATTTGCGTGTCATAAAGTTAAATGTAAAAGTGAAAATAAAGCCAGTCATGCAGCACAACATTTTACTCAATATTTTACACCTACTACATCGCTAAAGTCAGTTGGTCTTGTAAAGTTTTTAGCAACCATGACTCAATCCTGACTGGGGCAACCTATATAACCCCTGTATAAATATAAATGATGGGTGATGATAAGCAGCCTGTACCTGAGCCCCTACTCCTGGCTCCTCTGGATACAATCATGGGAGGGCCCGCCTTTTCCAGTTCCTCAGGCATGATAGAGGCTCGGCTCCCTTAAGTCCTATCTGGCCCGGGCCGGGGGTGTGCTGTCCTCCCAGTCCCCCCAGAAGCCCTGCATCTGGCCTGGCTGAACACCTTTGCCTTTTCCTCAATACTCCAAGCTCTATGACTGATGTCACAGCTGATAAAAACTAACCAATGATAGATATTTGACAGAACATCACTTCAAAGTTGACCGGACTACCTCTTTAACCTTTACCTTCCTAGTACAGATAAATCTGTTTTATTATCCCGTGACTCAGGAGGAAACTAGTCTGCAGCTGCCATGTAGTGTAGGAACAAAAGACTGGAGGTTTTCTCTGATTAATCTGGTTAGTTCCTTATCAGCCTGTTTCTGTGGTTTGATCACTCATCATCAGTGAAATGATGCCACGGTTTTATTTTCCCCCACGTTTAGCTGAAACAGCCCTCAGAAGCAGGCAGAGACAGATGGGAGTGGGTTGCCCAGAAGGACTTTAATGACATAAAAAAATAAATAAAAAATCAATCTAGGACATTAGGACAGCTTATTAATCATTTTCAGAAAGGATTGCGGAAAAAGAAAATGTCTCAGAGGATGTTGTGTACATGTCTGCATCTTTAAACATCCGTAAGTCTCAAAGGTGTGCAAAGTTCGGACCCAACCGAAGAGCCTGAGCTGAGAGCCCAGTCTGACGCCATAGCTGGCTCGTTCCGACATATGCAGCATTAAATAATGCACTGTTACAGATGGTTTACTTTCTGAAAGCCAGACTGCCGTCGGCTACAGCTCTCCACCCTGGCAGAAAAATCAGGACTCAGTATCACAGCGACCACAACAACCACCCCGGCTGCTGTCTGTCAGCTCCACAGTCGTCCTGAACCTTTACCTGAGCAGACATCAGTCATTACTGCAGTCATCATGAAGAAAACACTGAGTCTAAGAGGAATGTTGTCAGTGCAATATGTTACAGTTTAATTAAAAATAACACCTTAAGCGTCATGTCTGCTCTAGGGAATTATTTCCTGTATTTTATCTTTTATTACTTTCGAAACGAGAAGGCGGTCAATAATGGTTTTACTCATGTATGTGCATGTCTGTTTATTACCAAAATATCTCATGAACCACTGAAGGATTTTTTTTTTTAACTCTCGCATTGTAATCACTGGGTGTACATCTACAGCTCATTATTGTTTGGAGGCAACTCAATTCAAGATGGCTGCCACAGCTAACTGACTTTCGGAAAGACAAAAATGGCTCTAACTTGGTCAGTTTTGCAGATATTTTGCTAAACTTTGGTGTGGTTGTACCTCAGGGTCATTCACAACACATATTCCAAGTGGTACTCATTGTGGAAGATCTTTGCTCAAAACATTAACATAGCATTAACTGTTGGAGTCATCCCTGTGTGTCTGTTAACAAAATATCTTATGAGCCACTCGACAAATTTTAATGGAACTTTCAGAAAGCTATTATTGGACATACATCTAGAACTGATTAGCTTTTGGAGGCAACCCGATTCAAGATGGCTCCCACAGCAAACTGACTTTGGGAAACACAAAAATGGCTCTAACTTGGTCAATTTTACAGATATGTGGCTAAAATTTTGGTGTGGTAGTAGCCATTTACATCATATACTTTGAGCGAGAAATCTCATGATACCACACAAAACATTATTTTCAAAGACGAAGAAGTTCTCAACACACACTAAGATGATCTTAGTCTATAACTTGGGCATGAAGGGCAACTGGCAACATGCATTCCTTCATAGAATGCTACGCCTAAATTTTTATTATTGTTTTTATATTTCCATTCTTATTAGACTGAAAAGTGTGAGGGGATTTAGCATATTTTTTTTGCAGCTGACATCTTTTGTTAACGCCGAAATGTGACTCCATAAGGGGAGAATATTTGTAATGTTTCAGGTGTTCACGACGCTCAGAAAGTTTCAAATAGGTGTGTTCCTGATTTTCTTGGGAATATAAACACATTCCAGCATTTTCTTCCAGAACTTCCGAAACTAGACATTTTATCAGACGTCCCCAAAACACAGGAAGTGTTTCTGTCTCTGGAAAACAAAATACCTCACCGTATGTCTGTTTCAGTGACACTGGCTTTCTGCCTGGAAAACCAAGGATCATTGGTTGAATTCTCTTGGAAAATGTCTTTAAATAAACAGCCAGCGTTACCTTGAGGTCAATGAGACAATAACGGCAATCTAGAAAATTTCTGAAGAAATACTGAATGGTGCCAGTGCAGCTGCTGCCTGAAACGCCAACAATGTTTTGGGAATTACTTTGTAATAATCTAAGCTGATAAAATGCTTTGGGAAATAGAAAAAGTTTGTTTGCAAAAATGTTGGACATTTTAGAAAAGTTAGGCTAGTTGGTGTGACATAAAAGAAACATTCTGTAATAAAATCTCCAAAAATACTTTAAGCTTAACTGAAATCAAATCTAAAAAAAAAATCAACATTTCATGTATGTTATTTAGTCAAACACATCCACACAACATTGCAGGGACCTGTTTCTCTGAGTGAAAAGTTAAATAAACTGTTTTTAGTGTTTAAAGCCCTATTCACACAGTTATTTGTAATAATTACAGAGATTGTCTGTGTTGTTAATCCTGTGCGAATTAGTAGTAATAGTAATTTGTAAAGTAAAAATTCCCCCGCAAATGACCTACTATATTTTGCTGAACTCTGAGGTCCTGTGATAATATCTAATCCAATGCGAACAGGCATCTCTGTGATTTGGACAGAAATGGGCTGGGTCCGATAAGTAATTAGGCGTTTTTTGTTTCCTGGGTGCATTTTTCTTTGCTTTTGGCAATGGAGGCTGCATTGGAGTGCACAGATAACCTTTTGTGTCCCGGGCCAGCAAAACCCTATCAGCCCGTAACGGTCGCCATAAAAAAGAGAAGGCTGAAGAGAAGGAGCAAAATCACATGTAAATGATGGCTCACATCATGCATTGCTCTGTGCAGTAAGAATAATTTTCTTCTGTTTGTAGACTGCTATACTGCTGACTAGCGCTGGCAGTAACACAGCACCGAGCTGTGGCCGTAGCCTGAAAAGTAGTTTTAACGTAAGCGGATGTTACGCAGTACGCTGCGCGTTATCATATCCGGAAGGTGTCTGTAAATTTCAGCAAAATCTCAGGCTTCGGTTATCCCACGCGAATGCGCCACATAAAAAGCAGACGTTGGGGAGTAATTTATTTATTACATGGGGTCCCCAGATAATGCTTATCCCTTGTGAATAGGGCTTAAGTCAATAGTTTCCGAAGTGTGGGACTTATGGGGTGGAGTTGCCGTCCTTGGGTTCATGACGTGCGCTGTGCCCCGGCCGGCCAACAACGCCGCTACTGTCCAGTTGTTTACTAGTGGAAATGGAAGAAGAAACCTTTTTAGAATACAAAGAAATGCCGGCAGACTTCACAGGAGTAATAGATATACAACCATACCATTATGAACCTGAACCAACGGCTAGATCTCTGGAATCAGGTGAAAACTCTTCAGATTAGGATTCTGATGATCACCAGGACCGTAAGGAGCATAACGACTGAGTTGGGAACGTTGAACGGCGAGAACCGACACAGTTCACTAATCTTGCTTCAAGCTAAGCCGTTTATCACAGTTATGGTTGGTTCTTTATTGTTTGCAATTTGATTTCACTAAGCGTTGAGCTGTAGGGCACAGCCACAGGTGATGTAGAGCATCTCATGTTTGTGATGGTTACAGAACAGTCCAACTACCACCGCACTGAACATCAACTATGGAAGGAATCATGTTTTCAAAGCTTTAAATAAACGAGAATCGTACCCAAAGGCAAAACAGATCTTTGGAGAATCATTTGAGGGCATCAAACCTCTCCTCCCTCACCTAACTGAGAGACTAATAGCAAATACAGTATGTGTTCGCTATCATGAAAGTATCAAATGAATCCCTCATGATTCATATTATAGGTGTAAACATTGGAAAAACAGGAGTTTATTTTCTCCCGAAGGTGTCTAAAGTCACGTGCACATATCAAAGAGCAGTAACAGCAGTGTTCAATTTAAATAAACTTCCATCCAGGCTTTTAATTCTAACTTTAGTGTGGTATTATTCTGTACATAAAACCCCTTTGTCTGCCTCTGTGCCCTCCTTGAGCTCCCCTTAGTATGTTGTATGCCTGAATATTGGGTTGTGAACACTCCGTGTTTCAAGGTTGTAAAGTTTCGCACACAAATAAATAGCAACAGGGCTAGCTTGTGCGTCTTTCGCCCTCTCATTAGCAGCGTCGGCTAGTCATTCAAGATCAGTAGACAAAGCAAGGCACCGTTCCAAGAACAAGAATTTAGTTGCTCGTTCATCATTTCTGTTTTCTAAGCTTGACTATCAATATGGCTACACTTCTGGAGCATGTGTATACTTCACTCTTTTGTGTAAACTACGTATAAAATGAGCAATGTTGTCCCTCACCTGGACATTGAAATTCAGTTGAAACCAACTGGAAATAATCTTTAAAAAATGGGGCTTTTGATACAGATATCATCTTATGAGTAACTATAATGTAGAAAAGATTTGGGGTTCAGTGCAGTTAACTGCAGAAGTAAAAGAAACCACTGTAAAACGAGTTAAAAAAGTATAAACAACAACTGAAACCGACTGAAAAAGTTTTGTTTTAAGGAAAGAGGAAGACTTATTTCAAACCATACTGACTGTGAGCCATTTCCAACATGAAGCAACAGTCTGACTGACTTAGTAATGATGGGATTTCAGGGGGTTAATAAAGACGCAGATTATCCTGAAAAGGTGAGTCACAGATGTGGCTCTTGTCGTGTGAGATCACGTGGTTTCCACTCACTCTCTGTGTGGAATGAGTTTCAACAGGCTGGATTACCGGACAGGACGAACGTTCAGAGTGACTCACTCCCCTCTGACTCTGGACAAACTGAAGATTTATGTTGGTTGTTAAAGAATCTCACTGATATGTACTGATTAACGTTTATGTGACTCGCCTACGATGATGGTCTGTTCCTCTAGTCTCCTCAATATTACTGTGGATATTATTTTCTCTAATATTTTTTTATCCTGTCTACACATTCTAACAAAAACTCTAAAACACCTATGGTGCTCCACTAGTTGGCAGTTGCGTCCACATTAAAAATAATAAAGAAATACAGAGAAAGAAGACTCTGAGCTTGGCAAAGGATTCTCCCAAAACTTGATTTAATAAAAAAAAATACTTTGTGCAGTTTCCTCTCAGTAATAACCATTTCCACAGATGATCAAAGTTTGATGGTGACAGGATCAGGATAAAAAAAATAGACCAGGAAAAAAAGAAGAAGGTATAAACAGCGCCATATTTGTGTGTTTCTAGAGCACAAAACGAAAGTGCGACATCATCGTTTCTAAAAAAGTTCCATTTCTCCTGTCCACATGGATCCACCAGAAATGGAGGATTTAAAAAATCTCCACTTTGGAAAGCATTTTTAAAGCGCCAAAAACTCCATTTGTGTTGGCAGGAGGTGCAGAAAGTCTCAATTAAAAAAAAAATATTCAGAGTAGTGTGGACGAGGCCTAAACGTGCTCCTTTGCGTATCAATTTTTTTCTGTACCAGAGCCATTTTCCATAAAGAATTAAATACAGTAAGTATCAATCTTGAAGTATAACCAATGCCCAAATCAACTTTTTTTTTTGCAGATAAACTGTCTAAACAGGTTATTTAGGGTTCTATCTTTATGTTTCCGTGTGAATTTTGACAGTTTTGTCTAAAGTTGTGTGTTGTGTGTTCATTATGTTGCCTAAAACTGTCTCACTACTGCCCTCCTTCGGTCAAACGGTTCTTAGGCAGTTGAATTTTCTTATTGGCTGCAGCGGTACAGCTTGGTACAACTTCGTCACAGACCCCCCATTTGGGTATAAAAGCGTCTTACTCACACATAGCCCCCTCCCCCCAGTGGTCAGTCTGGAGTTGGAATAGTGAGAATTGTAAGTACTGATCAGTAGCGTTTTTCTGAAAGTTAGTGCTTTGAACACTAGCCCATGTTTGCAATGATGATGCTAACATCACTTTACCATTCAGAAACTGGACCCATTCTGTCCTCCACTGTCTCGGCAGCGCCGATTTTGGGCATCCCCGAGTCAGTGCCTTGAGCCACCGGCTCGAACTGATGTGGCTCAGGACCTCTGAGCTCCACAAACCCTCCCTCAAACTGTGGAGACGAGGGTGGTGAAAAATCCTCCCCCTCGAAAGACTGTTCTGTGGCAAAACTACCTGCGTCACTCTGGTCACTCTCCGTGTTTCACTGTATGACAAATTAAGCTAGCTGTTACATTCTGTTGTCGTGGCAACACCCCCCTACCCCTCCGCTCATGCCCACAGTCGGCCGCGCCTCTCAGTGTCTCTTGGCTCCGCCCACTTTGGTGGAATTTTCAAAATCTGCCTGGGGGCGGGCTTAAGCTTTGACAGGAGGGTTAGTTACACTTTAAATTTCAATAAAGAAACAAAAATGTGTTTGATTTTCAGCAGATTTTGTTCACTGGAACTCAAATTCTCAACATTTGAGTTATCACAGTTCACTTATGATTCAATTTACTGTAACAAATCGCAAACCATAATTCCAAATAAGTCATTACTAACATTTAATTACATTATAAAGTATATTTTTAAAAAGTTAAATGACAAAAACACATTAGACTCTGAAGCTTAACCACTGATTTGATCAAGAAAATAATGAGAACAGAGGGTGTTTGTGTGTAAAACAGGTAAAAATGGTGTTTCACAAAGATGATTAATTTCCTTGAGCATCTGTCTAACAAAGTACAGATAAGAATGGAAACAAACACATTATGTTGATTGATTTTAGAAATACAGAATGTTCTTTTGGTTCACTCATTACTGAAAGAAAACAGAACAAAACATTTGGGTGCTAAAATTAGGCAAAGGAAGATGAATCTGTCAGGTCAGTGCTTCAATCTGCCTTCACTTACAGCACTGAAACATGAAGACCCACAAAAGAACCATTGCATTCAACAGAGATGGTGTCCCCTTAAAAAAATCTTAGGCTAAAAATCTTAGGACCTGAGATAATAAAAAGTGAACCTCTTTAAATCGGTTTCAAAAAGGTGATGCAAATTCTCCTTAAGTCATCCCCTGAATGACTGGAACCCTGCAGGGAACCTGAAAGTGGGGATTGAACTTTTTTTATTAAAAGAAAAAGTTAATACACAAACACCTTTGCATGCAGACACATTGGCTGAGAGCGTACAGTGCATCTGCAAAGTACTCACAGCACTCTAGTCACCTAAATCTATCTAAGTCTAAGTCCACCTTCTTTCGATTCTTCGATATAAGGTTTTACTGTATGTATTAGAACAAAATAATTTTCATTAGGTTCCAAACTTATTCAAATCTAACCTCAAGTGTAAAAAAAAAATAAAAAAAACAAATTCCACAAAGTCAATATTTCCATCCATCCATCCATCTTCCACCGCTTATCCGTGGTCGGGTCGCGGAGGCAACAGGTCTAGGAGGGAAACCTAGACCTCCCTCTCCTCAGCAACACTCTCCAGCTCCTCTTGGGGAATCCCAACGCATTCCCAAGCCAGAGAGGATACATAACTTCCCAGCGAGTTCTGGGTCTGCCCCAGGGTCTCTTCCCAGTGGTACATGCCTGAAACACCTCCAAAAGGAGCCGTCCAGGAGGCATCCTAATCACATGCCCGAACCACCTCAACTGGCTCCTTTCAATGCAAAGGAGCAGCAGCTCTGCTTCGAGCTCCCCCCGGATGAAGGAGCTCCTCATGATGACACCTGGTCATCCTAAGAAGGAAGCTCATTTCAGCCGCTTGTATCTGGGATCTTGTGCTTTGGGTCATAATCCAAACCTCATGATCATAGTTGAGGGTTGGAACATAGATGGACCACTAAAATCAAGAGTTTTGCCTTTCGACTCAACTCTTTTTTCACCACGACTGATCGAAGCAACACCCTCATTACTGAAGACGAGGCCCCGATCCGTTGATCCATCTCCCGCTCCAGTCTCCAGTCTACCGTCACTCGTGAACAAACCCCCAGATACTTGAACTCCTCCACGTGAGGCAGAGACTCACCCCCAAACCAGGGGGAGCATTCACCCGTTTCCGGTTGACTTTCAACCGGAAAGTCAATATTTGTTAAAGAAAATCAAAGTCAAGCAGCAAGCAGTTATAATCAGGGTCCAAGCCCCTTGACAGATGCCCCGCTTAACATTTCTCTTGCTCCTAAATAGACAATTCTATAAATTAAAAAATATTAAGCGTTTTATGCTTATGTGGTAGAACCATTCATTTTAAAATATTCAAATATATTTACAGATCCAAGGACAAAATTGTTTAGACAATACAGAATTGGTCTGAAAATGAAGACTACTGACTTTTGAGATGATTGACAAAATGGTTTAGCCATTTTCCAAACCTCTGAAAATATACAATTACATGCTTTAAAATAGAGCATAGGTTTCTATATACAGAATTGTAAAGGAGCAGCTACTGTAGGTCAGTATAATGGAATGGCCATGTGGGCTTTAAAATAAAAAAATCCCCCACCCTCTCCTCTCTTTCTATATGATTATCATGTGGCTGTAGAGGAATTTTAGCAAGATGACAGATGGTCTCACATTTGACTCTAGAATCTTTTGGTCTACAGAGGAGTTCATGGTCGACTCAGTGACTTCAAGGTGTCCAGCAAGGCAAGTCCAAATCATTACCCCTCTATCACCATGTCGACAGTTGGTATGAGGTTTTGTATGGTTTCCTTTTGTAACCCTTTGAAACAAAATCCAAACTTATTCAGTCTTTTTCTAACTGTGCTGTCATGAACTTCAGGGGGTTCAAAACTAGCCAGCAGCTGGCAAAAATTGTCATATAAAACCTTCATTCAGAAGCATTTACGCCAGCTACTTTTCCTTAATTTTTTCTGGTGTTTTTTGGAGACTTTTGAAGGCTGACATGAAAGCAAGTATTGTTCTTTCCAACAAGCAGCAGGTGCTGCAGTGGACCCTCCTCTGTCGCACAGAGCTCACAGGCGGCTCAGTCCTTCCGCAGCATCCCCCCCATCCCGCATCCAGACCCTAAATGTATTGCGCATGCGCGAAGCCGCCACTCGATTCATGGTTGAATGCAAATGTAGGATTAAAAATCAAAAAATCCTAAATTAATCACTTCACTCAAATAACTTTTTCTTTTGCCAATTTGAAGACCGGATAAAGGATGACAGTTGGTACTGTGACATTCAAAAAAACAAAACAAACAAACAAACAAACAAACAAAAAAAGTAGTTGCACTAGCATAGATAAGTGGTTACATATAAGGGGTTTCTGCTGGCACAATGGCTAGCATATCTGCTTCACATGTGGGCAGCCTGGGTTTGATACTTGGTCAGGCAGTCACATCAGTGTCATTATAGTTATTATTATATTCAAACCACAACACTTTATCTCTTTGTAAATGGCAACAGTAATGTTTCTGTAATATTTAGGACCTTGTTGGATCATTTCATTAGCTCATAATTTCTGTTGACAGACACTACAACAAATGTTCAGGAACATTTTCATTTGATTTAGCGGAGTTATTTATTGAATGTATCTCTTATAACTTGAATGCTTCATTAGAGAACACTATACTGTGTACTTTGACTAAGATCATGTACATAGTATATTCTTCTTTACATTAAAACCTTTAGGAGAGACTGATAAGCAGAATAAAAGGCCCCTCAAATGTGTTGCGGGTGGGTCATATAATTAAGTGTACAAAAAAAATTTCAGTCAAAAGATATGAATTCTTATGTAAATGTTTGCCCTGTGTTATCCCCCATCTTCATAACAATGCAAAATGTAATTTTATTCACAATAAATGGTGATTTTCTTCCTCCCCGCGTTTATTGTTCATCATTTTTGTCAATTCATGAGCACAGCCACCTTTGAGCAAGTAAGCAAGCAAGTGGCATTGTTGTAACACCACCACTGATTGGATTCTACCAACTAAAAAGAATGCCAAGACGATCTATTTCAAATCTCCAGTCAATGTGTTTTTTATTCAAATCCATTTTACAAGCACTGACTTGTTGGCGCCTCCCAGTTTTTTGC
>JAOXNZ010000064.1:7449358-7461606 GCA_028566095.1 Kryptolebias brasiliensis | reverse complement strand
TTACAACAAACTGAATCATTTCACCCCCACACTATCTGGATTAGCTGTTTCCTGCCTTGTTGGCGTTTCTGTGTTCGTCTCTCAATACATCACACTCCTGAGAGATCACAGAAGATGCTGAAGAGACCCTAGTCATTTTTGTTGATCTTTGATTATAAGTGAGTGTGTGTTTTTGAAAATGCAACACTCTGAAAACAAGCACGTTTTATGACTTTCTTTTAAATTATATTAGCTTCAAACCACCTTTCATTTCCCCTGTAAACTAGTCATCACTGTCCTACAGCAGAACTTCACCTGCACAGAAAACCCGACACACTCCAATCACTACTCCTGTTTTTGTTCAGTTAAATAGGTAATAAGCAAACACTTGAATTAAAAGTGAAAGTATCTCATTTTGGTTAATTTTTTGAATAGTTGTTTTTTATTTTATTTTGATTGTATAAACCTATAAACAGGGTAAATGCCTGTTCCTCAGTTCTGTATATCTGTTTATGTATTTTCCTTTTATACTTAATGCTTCTAGGCTTAAACACAGGAGCGTTTTTAAATTAATCAGATAACAAATGAAGCTTTTCTTCATTAATTCTAAAAATGCCTAGAATCAATGTTCAAATCCTCCATATCACTTAAAGAAACAGAAAATGTTCTTTGTCACACTATGTAAGCGTGAACAAAGTAAAAAAAAACAGAATTGCTGCTTTCCATGTTCAAATGTAATATGCCTAATAAGTCACAAAAGTAAAGGATAGGTAATAATAATAAATTTCGGCCGGAAGTTTTTTTTCAGTGCCTTATTTTGAAGGGCACAACGACCGGAAGTTATGTTCTGTGCTTTACTGAGCTGTGAAACACCGGTACTGTTGGAATTTGCTCTGTCTGAATGCGAGACATTAGAGGAACCTGTGGAGTTATAATGTCAGGCGGTTCCGGTCCGGTGTTTAACCGCTTTCAAGAAACCCGCTCATTTAGAAAATAAACCCAGAAATGGACCGGTGTTCGGAAGAACCGCCGCTGTTTACGTTCGGTGTGATAGCTGACATCCAGTACGCCGATATCGACGACGGGTATAACTACACCCGAACCACCAGGCGGTACTACCGGACCGGTCTGCAGCTGGTGAAGAAGGCCCAGAAAAGCTGGTCCGAGTCGGAGCCGAAACCGGACTTCATCCTCCAGCTGGGGGACATTATCGACGGCTTCAACGCAGCTCGCGGCGCCTCCGAACGGGCCCTGGACGCGGTTCTGACCGAGTTCAGCTCCGGTCCCGGGCCGGTCCATCACGTGTGGGGAAACCACGAGTTCTACAACTTCAGCAGGAGCGCGCTGATGCGTTCACGGCTCAACAGCAAGGTTCTGGCTGAGAAGAGTCCGGACGGGACCCCGGCTCAGGCGGACATCTACGCCTACCAGTTCAGCCCTTTTCCGGGGTTCAGATTCGTCGTCATGGACTCTTATGACGTGGGCCTGCTGGGCCGAGAGGAGTCCTCCGAACGGTACCAGGACGCCAGGAATCTGATCCAACAGTACAACAAGAACCAGGACCTCAACTGTCCACCAGGTACATTCATTCATTCATTCATTCAGGTTAATTATTGATTTGATAATAACACATTTTTTATTTGTCTAAAAATAGTCAATATAGCAATAATTTGACAATGAAGTCACACCAACAAGAGAAAACTCTCTTTATGGTTCAAAGCTTGGTTTGATTGGTCCAGTCTTGACCCAGATTTGGTTTTATTCTGGTGATAGTCAGACAAAGTTGGACTGGACCATTCAAGTCGTTTAGAACCAGGTGTGTGTGTGTTTGTTTCAGACGCAGAGGACCTGAGTCGGTTCACGATGTTCAACGGTGGTTTCAGTCAGGAGCAGCTCGCCTGGTTGGACTCGCTTCTGTCCTCAGCTGATGGGAAACAGGAGAAAGTCACCATTGTCAGTAAGTCAAACCTGCCTCTACATGCTGGAAGTACTCTATATATTTGGATGGTACGTGCGGCGTCTTCCACCGTTAATCATTGGATAGGGATTAAAGTTTAGCTTCTGAGTTGTGATTTGTTTTTGGACCAGGCAGTTGTCTGGGCTTGTAAAGTGTTACAGCTGTAAAATCCTGACTGATTCACCCACCAGCTGATCATTGCTGATCTGTGCCTTTTCATTTTCCCGGTCCAGGTCACCTCCCGGTCCACCCGGGCTCCACGGACTCGGTTTGCCTGGCGTGGAACTTCGAGGAGCTCCTGGCCACCATTCGCCCCCACCGCAGCGTCAAGTGCTACATGGCGGGCCACGCCCACGACGGCGCGTACCACCAGGACGAAGACACCAGAGTGCACCACCTGACGATGGACGGGGTGATCGAGACCCCCCCCCACAGCGCCGCCTTCTGCACCGTCGCCGCCTACTCGGACCGGATGGTTCTGAAGGGCGGCGGGAGGGTAATGGACCGAGTCTTTCTGTTCTGATGGTGCCAGGAGTGGAGTCAAAACCAGAGAAACTTTGCAGCTCAGACGATTTCCCGTCCCGACTGAAGGGGCTGGATCTGAACTCTGAAGCTGGGACTTTCTGTTTGGATCAGCGAGTCTCTGAAGGATTCAGGGACTATAGGAGTCACGTCACTGGAAGAGGTCTCCTTCCATCTTATAGCACGAATAGATTTGAACTTGTTCTCACCTTTTAATAAAACAGACAAATGATGAGGTTTTGAGTTATATTTTACATAGGTGAGAAAATACTCTAAGTGCAATACATATGATAATTTGTGGCACTTAATTTTTGTGTTAAATGAAAGTCAAATAATATTTATTATTCAGAAAAAATATATTTTTATTTTACCTTTGTATGAGAACATTGTGTGCATTTTGTAGTGATGATACAGCTTTAAAGTTGTTTATTTACACAGTAAACCACTGACACAAGTAAGAAACTCTTCCTGACCCCAGAGTAACACACTTAAATACAGGGTTGATGATGCATTCAGGTTACGTAGGAACATTGTAGATCAGTCTCCCACCTGATTTCTGACTGCTTTAAAAGTGTTTATTTTATTTTTTTCTTGCTTCTACAATTCCCATTCGACTCTGTTCGTGTGTGATGATGTAAACCCTACCAGAGTTGAACATCAGGGCCATCGCAGACAATTAGTGTGAATAAAAAAAAAAGTAACTTTAATCTGAATTTCATTTATTTACTACTGAAATTTGTAAATTAAACAGTGGAGTTTTTGGTTTTATATAGTTTCCCTTTTTGGTGTATATTTATTCTAATAAGTTGATGTCCTTTAATGTTCAATATTTTCTTGAACATATGAATATGGGTTGGTAAAAACGTGGTGCAACAGAACAGAAAAGTCGTATCTGAACGTTTGACGTGGTGAGAGCGCAGGTTGCAGATTCCCAGCAGACCCTGAAGGTAACAGCGGCTCAGACGTGGCTGTGGTGCAGCTGCTGCGTTCAAGTGACGCAGTGTCCCGTCTGGAAGCAGGGAGGAGGAGGAGGCGGAGGCGGAGGGACTGAAGTTTCACTCTGCATTGCAGCCCGAGCTGCTGCCGGAACATAACAATGGCGACTCCCAGTCCGAACAGCAACTCCACAAGCTCCAGCAACATCGTCGGAGCCACGTCGCATCAGCTGCACCAACAGAGCAGCAGCATGCAAGGTAGGAAACAAAACCCGCACTTTCACACGGTTCACGTTTCAGACCGAGGTACTGTTAGTCCGGAAAGATAGTTCTGGTTTCTCAGAAGCAAAAACACACCACTATGGTTAAGAGAAACTCATTAATCAGGTAATTTCCGGTTACAAGCTTCAAAATAAAACACTCATAATGAATTTTAAGCATTCCAGATAAATTTACAGTTACAGTAATTCTTCACGCAACTTTTAAATAAGCCAGGGTGGTTGTTTGATTACTATTACTCCTTTAAGTAATGTCTGCATTGCTTATTCATTGTATACATGTGTCAAAAATCCTGTTGAACTCACGTCACGTTACACCGTGTTGAGACTTAATAAGGTACTGTCTCACCAAATGGTAGTAAGATTAAATAATATATAAATATAATAGTTTGAGTTTAGTTGGAGATTTGTAATGCTGGATGTGAAATTTAACCGTGCCAAAATGTCAATAAAACGAGTCCACAGTTTTATTTTGAAGGCCCACTTGCACAGTTTCCGTTTGCGCTTTAGCTTTCTTAGTCCAGCTTCAACTAGCTCTGTGCTATAGGGCTAACGTAGCCGAGGTGCCGAAGGTCCAGCCGAGCAGCTTAAGCAAAATAAAAGGCCTTGTTGTAGAGAAGTTAAATGTCTTCAGTTTTTCAGCTGGGCACTTTTTAATAGTCCTCAAAGTGTCACACTGTAAAGAAACACTGAACCCGTTTCTAACGCTTGTCCCATTGTTGTTAGCACACACGGTGCTGCTACAGCAGGCACCAAGGGCCTACCCTGAAACTACTTTATTTCCACAGTCAGACCACTCCTGAAATTAACCCCCGTTAGCCGCGAAGTCGTACATTTCATCCCAACACAGCTAAAGTGAGCCCTTAAACTGATTTTCGCTGAGTTATACTCTTTCATACTGCTGCTGTTTCGACAGACAAGCCTTCATCGTTACTGTGTTGCCAACTAGTTGAGAAATCACTTTGTGAAGCGCTAGCATAAATTAACACTTTTATTTTTTAAAAATAAATTCACTATGTCGTTTGTAAACTTGTTTTCAATAAAGTTGAATGTTTGGCGATTCGAGCTAGCCTGTTAGCTCACATAGAAATCCATTATCGGACAGGAATCCAACCATGCTAACCTAGATAAAATGTTTTTTGAAATGTTTGAATGTTTGTTTTTTCTTCACAAACACTGCCCGGATATTATGAGCTAACCACTGTATGTACCGGTTTAAATCCTGTGGGCTGTGTTTGTGTGATATTTAGTGAGTTTTTTTGTTTTTGTTTATTATTATTATTTTTTGGGTGGTTGCTGATAGCATACAAGTTACCCACTTCTTAAAAAGCTAAATAAGTCCAGTCATGTTAGGAGTTAAGTAGCTCTGAGCTGTATTTCCTTTCGTTGTGATAGATGTCTAGTATCAAAATGTTTTATCTAAACCTTGCAGAGACCAACACCTGCTGGAGATGTCAAAATGAAACAGGTATTCATTCTTATTTTACAAGGTTTTTTTTATTTTTAACTTTGAGGATCTTGAATTAGCTTCGTTTTTTTTTGTGGGCCATAAATCCTTTCAGTTGTTCCCCATCCATTTCCTGTATTGATTGGTTTGTTTCACTTTTCATTTTATTGTTCGCAAAACCTGTGTTTTACCCATTACTTTTTTCTGCATGTTGGTGTATTGTAGTTCTTTCAGTTCCATATAAGACCAGCTGGACACAGTAGACAGACCCCAGAAAAGCAACGCGTGTGTGGAAGTTAGTCGTGCAGCAGCACAGAAACCAAACCGTGGCTTGTTTTTCCAGACACTTTTGTCCTTTTTAGCAGCTGGTCCCTGTTACAGGAAGCTTCAGTGTGCAGCTGTTTATCACTTCATACCAAAACATACACAGTCATGTTCCTTTCGCACAAATAATAATAATAATAATAATAAGTCATCCCAGGGTACTATACAAAAGAAAAACAAAAAAGTCCAAACCATAAATCCCAATTCAACCCCAAACAGATCCAGATTAAAACCAAATTATTATATAATCCAACACATTCATATGCAGTATATTATGAAGTACTAATTATGAAAAGTTATTTGTCTAAGGAAACCAGCTGATTGTGTCAAATCTTTGCTTCAGCGCAATCCACCATCCATGCTGGTGACGGTGGAAAGGAACGGCTCCTTTTTAACAGGAAGAAACCTCCAGCAGAACCAGAACTAGGCTCGGTATGACCGCCATCTATCTCGACCGGCTGCGGTTTGGGAAGACAGGAAACAGATAAAGTCAAACACAGAATGACTGGTCTAGGTGGAGTTTCTATGGGGGGAAAAAAAACAAAACGGGTTAAGAGCAGCAATAATTGCATGTCCTAACATGAAGAGTAGAGAGAGGAAAGACAGCAGCAGTGAGGAAATGTGGTGAATTTGTCCTCCAGCAGTCTGAGCCTATAGCAGCAAAACTAAGGAATAGCTGTGGAAACCCAGGCCAACCCTAACTATAGGATTTATCAAAAATGAAAGTCTTAATCCTAGCCTTAAAAGTAGACAGGGTGTCAGCCTCACAGACAGAAACAGGAAGAGAGGAGCCTGAGAACTGAAAGCTCTGCCTCCTGTTCTACTTTTAGAAACTCTAGGAACCACAAGTAAATCTGCAGTCTGAGAGCCAAGTGCTCTGTTAGGAAAATAAGGAACAATAAGATCTTTAATATAAGATGGAGCTTGGTTGTTGAGAGCTTTGTATGTTAGACGTGAGACTTTAAATTCTATTCTGAATTTAAACATCTTTATTCTGAGCTCCGTGATGCTTTAAGGGAATTATATTCACCTTACACTAAAACAGATTCTACAAGAGTAGGCTATAGAAGCTCAGTCCAACTTTGAAATGCCTAATAGATTATACAGTCTGTTTCCCAGCATGTATCTGTTACAAGAGTTGGATACAGGCTCTGCTATAACACCAACTAACTTAAGTAAAATCAGCATGTTTGGCTTCAGTTAGTTTTATACTCAGTGTGCATAAAGAGCCAGCAGAAGGTGCTTTGGACAGAAATGTTGAACATGAAATGTTCTGTCCTCAGGTTTTCCATGTTTTGTTTTTTTTACTGAGCCATCCACAGAGAGGAAGGAAAGCCACGCTGCTGTTAGAGCACCACCTCCTGGATGTCAGCCAAACTACACCCGGTCTGAGGCACCTCAGCTGTTTGTCTCTCCTATGAACACTGGAGAACTTTAAGAGAAGCGAGGACAGTTTGTTCAGACTCTTCTACGGTGGCCTTCAGAGCAGGAGCTAAAAATCAATCAGTTTGATTTAAAAAAGCACATTTAAAACAAGCAGGACTGACCAAAATGCTGTACAGCCCCCCCGCAAAAAAAAAAAAATTAAATCGATTTAAAAACTAAAAGATCTGTAAGAAAATGTAAAAACCAAAATAAAACATATGAAATGATATAAATGAAAAATTACTTATAAAGCCAAACCTGTTTACAATTAAAAGCCAAAGATAATAAATGTGTCTGGAGCCATGTTTTTAACAACTTCAATGGAACCTCTTTGGAGACTTAATTACTTTTGAATTCATTTGATGAGCTTTCAGAACCATCAGGGACGAGACATGGTGCAAAACCACTAGAACGTGTAAAGAAAGGAAGATACGGCCAACAAATAAACTCTAATACTACATCTGTTTGGATTTATACTTCGTGGAGAGGAGTGATGAGAACACAGAAATAACAGGAAGCAGCAACTGTTGCAGAAGAATTTACCTTCAGTGGCACGTTGTCTGCCCTGCTGACCTCTTCTCCACGTTTCACCTGGGGCGGGGGTTAGGTTAGGAAATCGCAGTATGGCTCCCTTTTCTCTAGAACATCAGTAGAACGTCTCAAGATTGGAGTTCAGGTTCAGTCTGAGTGGGTTTGAAGCGTCTCCACATTAAACGCACGTTCTTGATTGGAAAAGAAAGTGACAGCTTTGGTTACTTCAGAAACAGTTCAGTTAATACAAAAAAAAAAATGTTTGAAGGCTTTTCTTCAAACTGTGGTTAAGACATTGTTAAACACTTCCTAAGCTTAAAAAGTTAAAGCCAAGAACTGACCGTCTTAATGAATAATAAACCCAAATGGTGTCAGTCTTCCAAGGTTGGGAGCTACAAATAAGAGAGGCTGAACATGATCAACCTGCTGCACTTTCTGAGTAAAAGAACCACTAAACTCAACACAAGAATGGAAGAACATCAGCTTTTTAATGGTTCAAATAATGCCAGGGAGAACTGTAGCGAGGCAACATTGTTACGTGTCACTATTGGGAGCTTGTGGAGTTTTTAGAAATTAAATCAATCCTCAGTTTTACGAATAAGCACACACTCACTGTTGCAGGGCAGAACCAGACCCAATAAAGATCTGTCCGTCCTTCCACCTCTGACCTTTGCTGTGATGTCACACGTTAATAATGAGCCTCTTGCACCCAAACAGGCCCTGAGAACGTGTCGTAAAATGTTTTTTTTTTTTTTCTTGACTTCAGGGTTTCAGATAAGCCTGTCTGGAGTGACCCAATGTAAGAATCAGACCCGTACACTGAGCACGCTGACCTCTGCTCTCTGTGGGGACATGTCAGTAGTCTAACGTGGTTTCCTCCTCTCGCCGACGCTCAGTCCCCGGTCGACTTCCTGCTGCTGAGTGACTGAGCAGCGGTTGATAATTCGAGTGGGTAAAAGGGACCACTGTAAACTACTGACGGAGCCTGTGTGGTGTTCTGGTAGATGGGGAGTCTGTCCACTGTTCACTGCTTTAACTGTCACTCATATCACTAGGGGTTAAAGGGTAAGGGATGTGTTTGCACTGAGGAGCTGGTTGGACTGGGGCATGGCCAACAGAACCCAACACTTAACGCCAGCACCTACGTACTTAAACCCAAACTGTATTCTGGATCAGACTGAACCTTTCCAACATTTGACTGGAATTCAAATGAATTCTGTCTTAAATCTGATTCTGGTGCTGTCTGAGTGCTGAGAACACTTTGGTGTCTGAACAGAGCTGTGAAGGTTTGAGTTGGTTCTGATCAGGGAATGTTCCCTAATCAGTTCCACACATAATGCATGTATTTTATTTTGAAAGTGTAAACTGTGAGGATTGGGGATACTGCTGGTGTTTGTGCTTCCTCCAGTCCTGATAAGAGCTTGAGATAACCCCAAATGTTTCTATAATCATTATTCTTTGAGGGTAATTGGAGTTTTGGGCAGAAATGTCATATTTCTTAGTGTTGCACACATGAAGGCTTATCTCAAGATGTTTCAGACTGTCTGCACCAGCTGGGTCAACCCACAGTGTTGCGTGCACTTTGTGGCAATGTGGACCTGTGTGTTTCTTTTCCTGTCAGGTAAACGTAAAGCTCTGAAGCTAAACTTCGCCAACCCTCCGGTGAAACCCACCTCCAGGCTCCCGCTCCATCCCACGGCTCCGTCTTTCCAGAACCCTCACATGTGAGTAAAGTTGGATTTCCTGCCGTGTTCTTGTTTCGTTTGGTAAAATAGACGATTTGTTCCTGCAGTCAGATCACACTGATACAGCTTTGATGGAGTCTCGAGATGCTTCCAGTTCCAGCTTTTATTTATTTAACTTCCTCCTTGTTTTGTGTGCTCTGGGATCAATCTTTACCCGGTCTGTCCTGGTTCTACAGAGAGCGCCTGCGGACGCACAGCATCGAGTCATCGGGGAAGCTGAAGATCTCACCGGAGCAGCACTGCGACTTCACTGCAGAGGATCTGAGGGACCTCGGCGAGATCGGCCGTGGGGCCTACGGCTCCGTCAACAAGATGGTCCATAAACCAACGGGCCAGATTATGGCTGTAAAGGTGACCAGCTCTCATAGGCTGAGATAAATAGGAGTTAATTCATTAACCGATTTACAAAACTCTGATTTATTTGAGCAAAGCTGTTGGTGTATGCAGAATTTTGGTGCCTAAATCCAAATAATATTTTCTGGGGAATTTATTTATTTTTGGTCAGTTATTTTAGAATGAACTTAAACCTAGAGTAGGTCTACTCTAAACTAGATCATCTTCAAAAACCAGCTCCAAATGTCTGCAGAGACGGGGGGTGGGTGGGGGGTGGGGGTTATGTAGAGCAAAACTAAATCCACCCTTGCTGCTTCCACATGATTTAAGAGGTTCAGTATCAGCCAGGAGCTAACTGATCCTCATCAGTGTCAGCACCTCTAGAAAAGCAGGAGTTCTGTCAGTTTGCTGCTCTGGAGCAGACAGGTGTGTGTTGAAACAATGCCAGGGAAGAAAGACAGCAGCAATGACTTTAGATGAATTGTTGTTGATGTCCATCAGGTTTAAGATAGGATAGGTTAAAGGTCATTTCCAAACAGCTTGAAGTCCATCATTTGACAAAGAAAAAATTATTCACACGTGTAAAACATTTAAGACAGCTGCTAAATCTTCCCAGAAGTGGATGTCGCAGCAAATTCTCCCCAAGGTCAGACCGTGCAATGTTCAGAGAAACGACTAAACCCAAAAGCTCCATCAAAGACTCTACAGGCCTCAGTTACCAAGTTAAAGATTAAAGGTCATGATGGGACGATTAGAAAAAGGCTGAAGAAGCATGACTTGTTTGGAAGGGTTGCAGGAGAATCTCTTTTCTCTCTAAAGGAACATGGCAGCACGACTTAGGTTTACACAGTTTCATCTGAATGAATCACAAGACTTCTGGAACAATATCGTTTGAACAGATGAGGCCAAAGTAGAAATGTTTACCCATAACGCACAGCTCCATGTTTGGAGAAAAGCAAACAAAGCACAAACACCTAACACCAACTGCAGCACGGTGGTGGAGGGTTGATGGTTTGGGCTCCTTGCAGTCATTGAGTCGAACATGAACTCCTCTGTAGACCAAAGGATTCTAGATTCAAATGTGAGACCATCTGTCTGACAGCTGAAGGTTGGACCAAACTGGGTCATGATGCAACAGAACAAAGATCCAAAACACAGCAGCTGATCTACAACAGAACGGCTCAAAAAGAAAAGGGTCATGGTGTTGGAATGGTCCAGTCAAAGTCCAGACCTCAATCTGATTAAAATGCTGTAATGGTACCTGAATAAAACTGAGCAGAAACTAATGCCACAAATATCAATGAACTGAAGCAACACTGTAAAGAAGAGTGGACCACAATCATGGGAGAGACTGATAAAATCATACAGAAAACAACTACTGAGTGTTACTGCAGCTAAAGGAAGTTTTATTATTAAACTCAAATAGATCTTCAAAGCACCAACAGTTGGCACAGATTTATTCAGGGTCATGAGTTCATGAAATATCTGACACTGATTTTAAACCAAACATTCACAGGTTTTTTTCTACTTATGTGTATCTGTTCATCAAAGGTAAAATAACTGAATAATAAATATTATAGCTATAGTATATCATTATTTTAGCATTGTGTAATATTATTTTAACAGGATTTGTAATAGTAGTTGCATTAGTAACAATAAATGAAAGTAACTGGACCATATGATGTACAGTATTTTATAAGTACTCCACATTCATGTTCGTGTTGTCTGCTGTCCTCAGAGGATTCGCTCCACCGTGGATGAGAAGGAGCAAAAGCAGCTGCTCATGGATCTGGACGTGGTGATGAGGAGCAGTGACTGTCCTTACATCGTCCAGTTCTACGGCGCCCTCTTCAGAGAGGTCCGGCTCAAATGATTCTTTCTGTATTTTATCTCAAAATGAAGTTGAAAATAAAACAAACTTTTTTGTTTGTTTGTTTTTCTGTCTGTTTCAGGGTGACTGTTGGATCTGTATGGAGCTCATGTCTACCTCATTAGACAAATTCTACAGATATGTATATTGCTCATTAGACGATGTCATTCCAGAGGAAATATTAGGCAAAATAACATTAGCTGTAAGCGCTTGTGTCATGTTTTCTCCTGATGTTTTACATGTTATGGTGTGCAGAGCATCAAAAAATAACCAGAAACATTTCTCTTGTGTTTGGTTTGTTTTCCACAGACCGTTAAAGCACTGAACCACTTAAAGGAAAACTTGAAAATAATTCACAGAGGTATGTTGATTGTCATTTAGCCACAGCAGGAAATGGGTCCTCAGTTTTCAGCTCCTCTGAACGAATGCTGTCCCGTTCTGTCCGTTTCAGACATCAAACCTTCCAACATTCTAATGGACCGAAGGGGGAACATCAAAATGTGTGATTTCGGTATCAGCGGTCAGCTGGTGGATTCAATAGCCAAGACTAGAGATGCAGGCTGCAGGCCATATATGGCTGTAAGTCATCAGGGAGGACGGGGCATAACCGATCCTTAGAGCTTCAGTGTTCTAAAATAAAATATTTATTTTACATTTATGTCACTCCAGTACATTTGAATATTTTATATTCTTCAAAATATGAAAAAAAAAAATAGGAAGTCCCTTACTATGATGCTGCCACCACATGTTGACAGTATGGATGGTTCAGGTTATTTTACTTAATGTCTTCTATTTATGCTGTATTTATGCCAAAAGTCCAACTTGTTTTTACAGCTACTCTAAATCTGAAATCTCGCTCTGGAGATAAATGTGAGATTTTAAATTTTAAAAACGTTTTTTTT
>JAOXNZ010000064.1:7418290-7436931 GCA_028566095.1 Kryptolebias brasiliensis | reverse complement strand
CTTTGTGGCATAAATTCAACAAGATGTTAGAAACATTCCTCAGAGATTCTGGTCCATATTGACATGTAAGCATCATACTGTTCCTGCAGATTTGTCGGCTTCACATCCATGATGTGAGCCTCCTGTTCCACCACATCCTAAAGAAGATCAATTGGAGTGAGATCTGGTGGCTGTGATGACTGTTGGAGTTCAGTAAGTTCAGACCCATCAGACCAGGAAATGTTTTTCCAATTTCTTATTGTCCAGTTTTGGTGAACCTGTGTGAGCTGTAGCTTCAGTTTCCTATTCTTAGCTGACAGCACTGTCACCCGGTGTGGTCCTCTGCTGCTGTAGCTCATCTGCTTTAAGGCTGGAAGTGTTGTGTGTTCAGGGATGGTATTCTGCAGACCTTGGTTGTAATGGGTGGTTATTTGAGCTACTGTTGCCTTTATGTCATTTTGAACTAGTCTGACCATTCTCCTTGGACCTCTGACCTTTGTTCACATAAATACAGCTTACTGGATATTTTTCTCTTTTTTTGACCATTCTTTTTAAACCCTAGAGATGGTTTTGTGTAAAACTCCCAGCAGATCAACATGTTCTGAAATACTCAGACCAGCCCATCTGACATCAACAACCACTCCACATTAAAAGTCACTTAAATCCCCTTTCTGATGCCCAATTTGAACTTCAATAAATCATCTTCACCACGTCTACACGCCTAAAGGCATTGAATTGCTGTCATGTGATTGGCTGATTAGCTATTTGTATTAACAAGCAATTGAGCAAGTGTACCTAATATAGTGGCTGGTGAGTGTATACACCTGTTCTGATAGCACCCAGAATCAACACCATTTCAACACCTCTAGGTAGTGCGGGCTACCACAAGAGGCACAATGAAGACCAGAGAACTCTTCACACAGGTCAGACACAAAGTTAAGAAAAAAACATCCCAGAGAGCAACAATAAATTAATTAGAAAATGTAAACATTATGCCATCACAACAAATCTACCAATAGAGGGTCGTCCACCAAAACTCACAGACCGGGCAAAGAAGACATAATTCTGAGAAACAACCCAGAGGCCAAAGGTAACCCTGTTGGGGCTGGGCAGCTCTTCTGCAGAGATGGGAGGTCCATAAGACCACTATAGAGCTGTCCTAAAGGAAAGATGGATGAAGCAAAATATGAAGACATTATTGAGGGAAACCTATTTGAGTCTTTTGGAGATTTAAGATGGAGGTTCACCTTCCAGGAGTACAGACTTTAAACACCCTGCTAAAGTTGTAATTGGAGCAGGTTCACCATGGAGAATGGGCAACAACTCTAGTGTCTAGATGCTTGTAAAGCTTGTAGACATACATGAAGAGACCTGTGGCTCTACAAAATACTGTCTTTGGGGGGTAGGGATCATTAATTCTGCATGCTCAGGTTTTTAGATTTTTTACTTATTTTTTTATTGTTTCACAATATTAAAAAATACTTTGCATTTTTGCAAAGGGTAGTTGTGTAAATAAAAATGATACAATACCCAAAGTCGTATTTTAAGTTTTATGTTGTAAGGCAACAACCTGGAGAGAATACCAAGGAGATGAATACTTTTGCAACCCACTGTATTTTGGTCAAAACAAGTGTTGCTCCTTTAATTGATTTTCAATTATTTGTTCATGATTCCCTTTCACTGACGTAGCAACCAAAGCTGTTGAAGAACAGGCATTTCTCTTATCTTGTGTTTTTGACGTTTAAGTCACTGAAAGTCAACTTCTGTGATTAGAGTTTTGGTCCTGATGGGACGTAAACGTAACAGAAGGTTCCTAGCAGCTGCACATATTTATTCCCATGTATTTAGTTGCTCATTCCATTTTTCCTAGGTGTTTTGCTTATTTTCACTTTTCACCAAAATCTCTCTGTTAATAACTCAGGCCAGTCCCTCCCCCAAATTATTTAATTCTATCAGCACAGAGATTTTGTTCAATCTGAGAAAAAAAAAATCTCATAGGAATATTAAAGTAGCAAATTCAGAGAGCTCTCTTTCCTGAACATTGTGTATGCAGTGTAATTACTGTTTTTCATGTGTGTAAAATAAAAAATGAGGTTGAAAGGAAATGTCTCCAGTAGTTTTGGGATGGTAACTTCAGTTTGACAATAAAATAAAAAGTTAGGCGAGGCAAACATTTGAAGTAAACTACTTCAGACTTTACAAATGATGGGAAGTTCATGCAGAGAACAAAGCAATGGATGAAACAAAAACAAATGAAGCACAGGTGATGGAGTTTTAAACGACAAGAGAAGAAACGAGAAATTAGAAAGTGGAGCAACGCCACAAAGTAAAATGAAATCCCTGGCCAGCCATCTCCAATAAAATTTAGCACAGATTTGAGTTTACCTGCTTGACTGCATCCTCATAGCATGGGGGCTGTCTTAAGTCAGATGCATGTGACTCTGAGCTACTGAAGGCGGGGGGAGAGACCTGGCACTTTTGGCCAACATGCCGGGAAGACGGCAATACTGACATCTACATGAGAAATAAGTGAAAAGTGACATTAGCATGTTGTAGGGGAGTTTACAAAGTGAGAGATGCAGAAAACAAAGACCAAAACTGAGGCCTTCATGTTTGAACAATCTGGGCACGTTAAATCTGAACTGAAGTTGACTTGGCGTTGGAAAAGAAAAGTCTCTGTGTGACGAAATGTGATGAAAACAGATCTGACAAAAGTGATGATAAACCTCACAACAAAAGAGGATTCAAAATCAGAAGCAGACCAGAAACAAACAAAAACGTGGAAAATAATCACATGGATGTGCGCTGATTATGTACAAGACATGGATCTGATGTGACAACTGTAAACATTTACCTTTGGTTGCATGTTCTGGCTCTCAGTCTTGGTGGAACCGTTGTGATTTGGGCCACAATCAGCCGAGCTTGGAAACACTGGCTGAAGGCTTCTTTGGTCAGAAGGATAAGGACAGTTCAGCTGCTGGCTGCCACTCCTCTGCTGCATCTGTAATTAGCATCACAGAACATTAACACAAAGAATGAAAGCTTACATATATCTCCACATTGTTTTACACATCTCCAGCACCACTACACTGAGCAGTGGAGTCCCCCAGGGCTTTGTGCTCAGCCCAGAGCTTTTTACTCTACTGACTCATGACTCACAGTTTTAACCACACCATCAGGTTTGCTGATGACACTGCTTCGAGGCAACAGTACTGACTGTTCCACCAAGCCACAGGATTAGATGAGTTTAGAACAAATATTTGTATTGTCTGAAGATTTTCCATTGATAAATTGATGCTCAGCACAATGAAAATTTTATAATTTTTGTTAGTAATTTGTATTTGGAGGAATACTTGAATCCATACTGAATGTTTGTATGTCTATGCCAAATTTAGAAAATTTGCAATGATACAGTTGTGTACAGAAGTACACTCTCTTCCAGTTCTAGGGCTTTATTTATCAAGACATATGAAGTGTATTCGGTTCTGTTAGCAGGTTAAAGATTAATGTTCATGAAAAGGTATGGCTTGTTTTTTTAAAGGTTGTCAAGAGAATGTTTCTTTAGTGAAAAATTATATCACAACTTAGGTTTGCAAAGTTGTATCTGAATAATCTACAAGACCTCTATAACTACAGATGATTTTTGTCATAACACAGTATAATGTTTGGCGAAAACCAATAACAACAGCATATCATCATGAACACCTCATAACAATTGTTAAGCACAGTGGTGGAGGGCTGATGATTTGGGCTTGTTTTGCAGCTACAGGATCTGGGCTCCTTCTAGTCATTGAGTCAACCATGAACGTCTCTGTAGACCAAAGGATTCTTGAGTCAAATATGAGATCATTTGTTTGACGGCTGAAGATTGGACCAAACTGGGTCATGATGCAACAGAACAATGATCCCAAACACAGCAGCTAATCTACAACAGAACAGCTGAAAAAGAAAAGAATCAAGGTGTGTTAATGGCCCTGTCAAAGCCCAGACCTCTGCATCAGCAGGTTAAGAGACCTGTGCTTTATTGAATCCTAATAAACCTCTATGAATTATAGCAACAATGGAGCTGAGAAAAATATTCTTTATAAGAAAAATGGCTGCTTCTTGTTATTTTTGCTAAACATGATTCTACAAACAATTGAGCAATGTAACATACTTAGTTTAGTTAAATAAATAATGACACTATGTGAAATGTAGAGGTTATTTAACAAAGAAATGTAGGCACTGTACCTGCATGTTGTGTGCTCTGTTGTTTCCCTGGGGGTGACCACAGGCGTCTCTTCCCATTGGGGGAGACAGCAGGTAGGGGTTGTTAGGAGATGATGGCTGGGAGCTGCTGGCCCTTTTTCCAATGGGAGAATCCTGTGGGGAGCACTGTGGACTGAGAAAAGCTGACATGGTGGATGGGCTGCCCAATGAAGGACCTGTGTCCATACACTGAGGCCCACTAGAGCCAGGGCCCCCCATATTTGTGATGGGGTTGTTGCAATGTCCGAGGTCCTCCATACAGCTGCCAGGAGGGCTCTTGAGTTGTTTAGGAGAGGATAGCGGACAGCTGGAGGACATGGGCACGGGCTCCTGCTTGATGGTTACCCCAGAAAACTGCTGACCCATCATGTTCTGCTGCTGGTGGAGCAGGGAGGGATGAGACGGAGGAGATGAGGTGTCCTGGGTGGCTCCATAGCAGCGTTTCCTCTTATGAAGCTGCATCTTCAGTTCTTCAACCTAACAAACACAACCACAGAGGGAGATCAGACACATTATGTACAACCCAATTCCGATAAAGTTGGGAAATTGTGTAAAATATAAATAAAAACAGAATGTAATGATTTGCAGATCTCATAATCCCATTCTTTTATTCACAATAGAACAAAGTAAAAATATATTTTAAAAAAAATGGTACCATTTCTAGGAAAAATAAGGTCATTTTAAATTTCATGGCAGCAACATGTCTGAAAAAAAGTTGTTTACCACTGTAAAGCATCCCATCTTCTTTTTACAACAGTCTGTAAGTCAAAGAACTAAGGAGTTCTCTGCTGGAGTTTTTGGAGGGAAATGTCCCATTCTTGTCTTATGTAGAATTCTAGCTGTTCAACAGTCCTAGGTCTTTATTGGTCGATTTTTCAGTGTATAATGCATCAAATGTTTTAAATTAGGGAGAGTTCTGAACTGCAGGCAGGCCATTCAGCAGCAGGACTCTTTTACTACAAAGCCATGCTGTTATGGTTGCATTGTATGGATTAGCAATGTCTTGCTTTTTATCACTTTACATAAACTTGATGATGATTCTTCACCTGTCTCTGCTCCTGGTGCAGCTTCCACGTCAACTCTTCAATCACCTTCTGCTTCTCCACCAGCATCTTATCCTTCTCAGCTTCCAGACCATCAGGACCTCCATCCTCCCCCATCCTTGGGTTTCCCCCATCCTCTATGCCGAGCTGCGCCGGGGACGGCTGCAGGTTCAGCTGGTTTGGTGAGGACATGGGCACGTCGCTGAAGCTGTCAGGGAGGGAGCCACTGAGAGACAGCTCGGAAGAGGCTGGAGAGATCGGAGGTGTGGAGGAAGTGCTGGGGTAAGGGTAGTATCCCCCCTGTGACAGGGTGCTGGATGAGGATGGGGACTGGTAGGAGGTCAGGGAACCTGTGGGTGTGACAGGAAAAGTCAAGGTGGTGATGTCAGATGATCCTGGAGGTGAAGAGTCTGCAGTGGAGTCCTTAAAGGGCCTGAGACGCTCGATTAGGGCCGTCTTGGTGCCTGAGACAGGCATGCCCCGAATACGCAGGTGCTGCCTGAGCTCGGATACCTTACAGAGCAAAGGAACAAAATATACTTCAATTATAGATACTTGTCTACCTGTTAAGATTATCAAAGTTTTAATTTACACTAGCGCCTACTTTGAGATCATCCAGATTAGCGGGCAGTGGCCAGGCTTTGATGGAAGACACATTGGTTTGGTTGGGAAATGTGTTCTTGACTGGAGATGATGAGTTACTGTTGGCTGTGCTGGATGGACCGCTGGAACTACATGGTGATACCTGCTCGCTAACGCCTCTGCAACAGGAAACAGTCACATGGATTAGACAGAGTTGAAGTAAAAATATGCAGTTGTATAACACACACACACACACACAAAATTGCCAGTCATTAATCTTTCATGGTTTCCCAGAAGAAAGAGCCAGTTTAGGAGCTTTCAAATGTGCAGAACAAGGCTCAGAACTCTGACCACTCATGTCTGAACTGGGAAACGATTAGCTTTAAAAATACAGGTCCAGGACTGGAGTATGTTAGTGACTGGATAATCCCTTCTATATTGTAATAAATATAATCACCAAAATGGTACATTGAATTGGACAATGTACAAACTACTTAGTCTGAGCCTGAACCGTTTGGTACTTGAGGCCATCAGTTGTGTTTTTTAAATGTTAAACTTTTGATAGAGACTCATTTCAGCATCTAAACACCAAATAACAGTAACTTAACCAAAACATCCTCTTGTGTGGACCAAAACAACAAAGACCCTACTGACCCACTTGGGGGAGAAGTTTGCATGTGAGTTCAGCTTGGAAAAAATTGAGCAACTATGGCCTTGTCCACACAGAAACACAGTTTTCCAAAACAATCTTTTTTTTTTTTATCAGTTCTAAAAATCTTGTAAACATGGCACAGTTTCTAGAAATGTTTCATCCACACAAAAACCCTGAAAATGACCCAAAATGCTATAGTACCTATGCCAGGCCTGTATGTGGCGCTGTAACACTGCCACGAAAATGAACAAAAATCAGGAAACAAACTGTGGAGCACATAAAGGTTTTATGTTGAGTGTGAATAGGATTGTAGGTTAGGTTAGAGGTAGGGCTATGGCATTATTGTTTTCAAAAGGTTGAGTATCAGCTGTATACAAAAATGCAAGGGGGGTCTTTCAGTATATTTTTTTATTTACACTAGAATCTGTTTTCAAAAATGACCATTTTGAGGCTCCTAAAATGGCACTTCTGTGTGGACACAAGGCTGAAACTAAATTGTTCCAATGTGGATGGCTCCTTATTGTAGTTTAAAAGCTTGGAACTCTGCACTTTTTCATTTGAACTGAGAAAGCTCCTTGGAGGAAATGTTAAAAAATCAAAAGGAAGCTCAGCTGCCTTCAATAGAACTTCCTAAAATTACAATGTCCTGGATGACTGAGGACCTTCACCAGCATAAGTACACAAACTTAAACAGTATTCAATCATTTCTACCATCAGAGAGCTGAACATTGGTTTTATCAGATTCTTTTTGGGTCAGGAAACCTGTAGTATTTTAGGCCCTCAGCATGTGACCGTGGATCCATGACTTACTTGTGGGTGTTGGCTCCTGGGTGGGGCTGGTAGCTGAAGGTGGGCTGTCTCTGCTTGTTTTGGGTCTGCAGGGTGTGTGTGTGCTGCGTCTGAGAGTGTGTGTGAGCATGTTTCTGCTGGCTCAGAATTTGCAGCTGCAGGAACAGCTGCTGCTGTTGAAGGAGTCGGGCATAGGCCGAGTCCATGGGCGGAGGGGACTTCTCCGCCTTCTGGTCCGGAGGAATGTACTGGTGGTACTTGAGCTTCTTTACTTTGGGCTTCACATCTTTGGGCTTCTTGTGTCGGTTCTTGTCTGACGTCTTGGACTGTTCAGGGAAAAGAAGTTTAGGTGGTCTTTATTAAAAAAAAAAAAAAAAGTCACAAAGTTGTTGATTGACTGGCTAACCTTGACTATAGCAGGTACTGGTACTGGGGGAGTCACCTGGCTGTTGTTGGTCCCAGACACCCGTTCTTCCTTGCTTTGATCTGTTGAGTCCCTGTTTGCACCCCCCTGTTCACAGATGAAAACAATCAAGTTAAATTTTTGCCCACTGCTGAAAGGTAAAAGCAGGGGATAATGTTTTTGCGTATGTCTGTGTGTCTGTTTGTTAGCAAATTATCTCATAAACCACAGGGCAGAATTTGTTGAAACTTTCAGAGAGTATTCAATGGGTTTACTTACATTGACACCAAATTAGCTGACTGCCACAGCCAATTGACTTTATAAAACAGAAAAATGACTGTAGCTCAGTCAGAGTTACAGATATTGAGCTAAATTTTGTGATAGTAGCTGAGAGTCTTTTACAACATATGCCCCAAGTGCTACTCATTGTGCACAATCTTTGCCTAAAACTGCATTTGCTGTTGGAGTCTGTTTGTCTGTTAGCAAAATATCTCATGAACCACTAAATGGATTTGAATGAAACCTTGAGAAAATTATCAATGGATGTACATTCCCAACTGATTGTCTTTTGGAATCTATCCAGTTTAAGGTGGACGCCACAGCTAATCAATCTTAGCCAACACAAAAATGACTATAATTCAGTCAAGTTTACACAAAATCTAACCAAAATGGTTGCAACGTTGTCATTTCTTTGTCTAAAACTCTTGCATGAAAGGAGATGGGTGATATGCATTCCTTTAAGGAAAGCTGGCCTTTATTTAAACACCATTTTCAAACAGCATTCCTGTGCTAAAAGCTGCACTTCATTTGTTGTGCTGCTGAATTAAATTTGATTGAATTGTTCCTGATTTTCGAACATTCCAGTAATAGCAGAGTTGCTAACTCACTGTTGCAGAACTTTGAGTTTTTTCTTTGCAACATAACACTGGGTAGATGATTCAGACAGAACATTTAGCTGCCACAGGTTTTAAAAGATGTAAATATCTGTGTCCTAATGTGAATTATAGTCCAGTGATTGCTGGTAACAGCAGCAATTACTGAGACTGTCTGAGTGAAAGGTTAACAGTGAGGTCATCAAATGAGTGCAGCTCAGACCATGAGGAAGACAGAGAAGAGAGGTGCTATTCACACTGCAGCCATAAGAGAGCAGCAGAGGCAAAGGAGCAGCAACAAACAGACTGAGAGAAAAACAAAAGATTAAAAAATTACCTGTCGTGGGCTGGTGAGCACAGGTGAGGAGGAGGAGGAGGCCGTACTGCCAACGACATCAGATGAAGGGCAGACAGAGCCCTGGGACTCATCACTGTGGTGCTGATCTGGAGACAGACTCTCACTGCTGCTGTCCTCCTCAAATGCATAGGAGTCCTCCTGCTTGGGGAACTTTCCGTGGTTCACTGTAAGGAGAACAGAAGGAGAAATGGATGCTGAATGTTGTCAGCGATGCATAATGTGTCTGAATCAATCAGATCACAGCTGGATGGGCCTAAACTCACACTGAGGTCACATGTCAGCAGGGGGAAAGGTAATGTACCGCATGATCACAATCAAAAGAAACTGTGCATAATCAACAGAAAAAAAATCACATTAAATACTAAGATCCACAGTATCCAAGTTCATTAACCTTGAACTATAGACTCAGTCATATGTTCTTTCTTCCAACTAATTGGGCTCACTGGCAATCATTTTATTGTTAACCTTGTTGACCACATCTAAAAAAAAAAAAAAAGGATCTCAGTACCATTTAGATCTACAAACCAGGTGAAAAGGTAACAGCCCTGTAGAGTCAGACACAGTTTGAAAGACATAATTATGGTAATTTTGTTAAATTGGTTTATTTGTACTTTATCCAGATCTAAGCAATAGCAAAAATTGAAATAAAAGCTGCCCAAAGGTTACCAAATAAATAATATTGAGACCAACAGGATCATGATAACTAAACAATTATTAAAAAAGACTGAGTTTTAAAAAAAATTACTATGCATCTAAAATGAACATGTTTTAAGTGAAAATTTCTTATTTATTTTTTAGTTTTCATCCAGTCCAGTGTTTTCAGATATATCACAACCCATTTTCATTTAATGAATAAGCATGCTGCATTTGTAAAACAAGGCTTCCTGAACTATTTGAAAAAATTTCATATTAGGAAAAGAAAAAATACACAGAATAAAATATTTTTCACTTTTAGTATTTTATTGTTTTCTTTTTTGTTTTCTGACAGCTTAAAAAGATAGACTGGTCATTTTTGAAATGATGTTGTGATAGTTATCAATATTAAGTAACTTATCAGCGATGACATCAGTCATGAAGCACGGAGTATGGGGAAAAAGGCCACCTAAACATCAGGTTAATTGGTAACCGGACCAGTCCCTGTTTCAAATAAGTTTTACAGACTTATAATACAACTCTTAAAAATGACATACTGGTGTGAAAGGACACTGTATTAGCTAATATTAAACCTCTACACTTTTGCCTGTCCTTTGTTTGTTTAGTTTGTTTTTTAAAAGACTTGTTTTTTTTTGCCTATAATAACACTATAAAACAGGGACTGGTCTGGCTAGCCATTACCCTGACTACTAGGTGGACTTTTTCCTCTTTCTTTATTACTTTGTTCTCTATGACTGATATCATGGTTGATAAAGTACTAACTAATGATAACTTAATTAAGGAACAGCACTTCAATAACTGAATTATTTTTTAAACCATTTTATAAAACTCAGTGATTTTTAAGGAAGCAGAAGGGATTCTGCTGATAGTTGTCTGGATTCAAACACCAGATCAGGTCAGAAGTATCACATGCTGCCTGTCTGTCACTGACACTCAGCCTAGAGGTGTTACTCTGCACCGCTCAGAGACACTTTACCTCCACAGAGCTGCTGATTGGCTGATCTGATTAGTGCCATTGAGAGCAGCTATCTAACAGAACTGAAAGCACAAAGTTAGGGAGTTGGGGGGTGGGGTAGGAGGACAGGCAGAACAGACCCTGTTTTCAGTCACAATACCAGGCTCGCTCTGTTCAACTCAATGACCTTCCAATGCATACACACTGAAACACACCATGCTGTCCTGAACCGTTTTCTCTCACCTGTTCAGATTTAACTTTCAGGAGTCATTCACACCAACACAGCAAATGTGTGTGCGTGTGTGGAGAAAGAGAAGGGTGTGTGTGTGAAATTATATTTGCTTTCTATGTGTCAGTTTTTTTTTGCTGAACACATGTTGGAAAATGGGTGTCCTCATAAACCACCAAAAAGTCATATTGGTTTCATAAACCATAAATACGGGTATGTGTGTGTGTCCATGTGTTTCTCTCCTAGTCTGCAACTCTTAAAGATAAGTTCATGTCACCAGGTGATTGAGTTGGCAGAACTACAGGAAGTCAGCAGGCTGCATGCATGTCCGCTTTTCAAGTGATCCCCCTCCACCACCAAGATCAGCCCAATCATAGAGAGTGTTGTATTTTCAAACAGAGAATTTTAAGGTGTGTGTGTGTGTGTGTACCTGTTTTTTGTTGCTATTGTAGGACCGTTTCTGATTTACAAAGCTGCCTTGTCTGGACCAGTAGTCCTTTTGAGGACCAAAGCCTGGTCCTAATTTGGTGGAACACCATCTTTGGGTTAGGTTTAGGGCTAAAGTGTGAATTGAGTTTTGGTTAGGGTTGGGCCATTCCTACTATTTGGTGCCTTTTGAGTCCCCATGTCATATTGTGGTATATTTTGTGTAAAGGTGGGCTAATATTTATTTTATTAATCTCATCTTATATGTTTGACTCCCCTGTACCATAAAACACAACCGTATGTACACAAGATGAATTTATTTAAAATAATAAATCTGTTTTTAAATTCAACTTGGGTTTACTGCCATTTCCCCTTTCATGTTTTCTGAAATTAAGCTACAATTATAAGTAATAAAAATTAAATAGTAATTTTAAAATTATTTTTCAATAGTACCATTTATAATAGTTCTCATCCAATGTCTTTTTTATGATATCAAAACAGTTTTAATGCAAAATAAATAAATTGAGTCTCTGAGTCAACTCTCCACCCTGTTACTCGAAAATACCCGTCACCCCCTCTCTCCAAACCACTTCATGTTTGGAGGGAAAACATCTTCAAGAAACAGGGTAAGTATAACTCTTTATTTTAACATTTTTTCTTTGTTTTAGAATGGTTCATTCATGTGGTAAAGCACAACATGTCCATTCTGTTATTTATATTGAAAACAGATGCATTTTGTAGTTTCTAAAGGTATTGCTAGTAAATACATTAAAAATCTTTTTCAGTGGTAACCAAGTGTGAGTTTGTTTTGTCATTATAGGACTAGCAATGTCTGACTTTAGCTGAAAATGTCCCCCCTGTTACCATCCACCCTGTTACTGTTTTTCATGATAACAGGGTGGACTTGAGAGGGCCAGAAAAGTTTGTGTTTCATCCATAAATTCTTATGTACTGCCAATTTATGATAGATTTGTTTGTCATTTATGGTTTTCAAAAAGATTGATCAAGCAATATGAATGTGTTTGTCAGGGAATGCCATTGTCTGCTGCAGAAAAGCAGAGGCGCTACAGGGCTTGTTGTAATTAGAAATTAAAAATATTTGCAATGTTTCTTTTGGTGGTGCATAACATTGAATGGTGAGGTTTGATGCGGACACATTTCTCCTGTTGGGATGGTTATTGGGTTATCGCCTTATTTTATTGAATGTTGTGCTGTTCATTGATATGATGTCCACCCTGTTACATCCTGTCCCCCCATTTCTCCTTTGTCCCCCCGTTACCTGTATTTTTTATATTAATTTAATAAAAACAACAAGGATTCTGCTTTGTTTTGTGAATACTGACAGTGAATAAATTAAATAAACCAATCAATAAAAAATGGAGCAAAGTTTCATTAAAATGACCTTTTATTCTTAAAGGGATGGACTGAAATTACATTGTGACTTATAAAGATAATGTAACTTATAATGTAAGTTTATGAATACTGTTTTAAAAATGCATTTAAAAGACAAAGTTAGGGACAGGTCAGGTCTTGGAAAATGTAAATTGTAAATAATTATCCTTTCAAAACACTAACTAATTACAGATATTCATGTCATGTAACAGGGTGGACATTTAATCCTTGTCTTGTGCAAAGAATTTGATGAAGAGCAGGACAGCATGATATATTGAGCTTGACCAATACCATTTTCTTATAGTCTAACAAGCCCTTCATCAGATTAAATAATAAAAGCAAGAAAAAAAAACTTAATATAAAGTTACTATGGTCAAATGGAACAGAATAGTAGAAATGACCCTGTTAGGTATATACTGGTAATGGTTAGGATTAGGGTAAGGGTCAGGGTTAAGCTACAGAAATGAATGAAAATGAATGAAATTCAATGTACGGTCTTAATAGGGACAGAAATACAAACTTGTGTGTGTGCTGCTTCTGTCACATAGCTCTGTAGGTGGCTCTTTAGAGCCAGATAAATCAGAAGCAGAGAGGGGCAAAAATAGTGTGTAAACATGCACACAGGTACGCCCACACATACTGTACACAAGAATGGACTTAAGCTTAGGAAGACTTGAGAAAAAATGGTGGAACCAGCTGCATCCAGCTGCTGTTCATCCTCTTGAACATCCAGACTGCAGTTCCGACATGAAACATGCTGTCAGGAACTTAAAGAGCCAAACAGCATCTAAAAAACACAAATAACCATAAAGGATATCCAGCAATAACAGAAGACCAAGTGTATGAAGTCAGAAACATGCAACAGGTCTACTAAGAACACTTTGAACTAAACGCCTGTAAATCAGACACTCTCCTCAAACATTGGAGTCCATGATGGAAACCTTAAAGTCAGGGCAATTTTTTGAGTGCCAGAATATATACATTTATTTATTCTTGCCTGAAAGGCTGATAATGGTTTTGCCTGTCTGTGTGTTTGTGTTTATTTGTCTGTTGTGTTAGTCAAATATCTCATTAACCACTGGATGGATTTTATTGAAACTCTCAGAAACTTATTTTTGGATGAACATCTACAACTCATTAACGTTTGGTGTCAGTCTCCTTCAAGATGACCACCACAGCTAATTGACCTTAGCAAACACAAAAAAATGCTGTAACTTAGCCAATTTTATAGGTATTCAGCTAAAATTTGTTGTGATAGTAGATAAGAGTCATCCCCAATTTATACTCTGAGCTCTAATGGATCGCACAAGATCTGTTTTTTAATGTTTACCATTAACTATTTGTGTCAATCCTCAAATTCATTCAGTGGTCTCATGAACCACTGAATGAATTTTAATGAAACTTTCAGAAAGTGATCATTGGATGTGTGTCTACAACTGATTAACCTTTGGAGTCAACCCAGTTCAAAAAGGCTGCCACAGCTAATCAATATTGGCTAACACAAAAAGGGCTGTAACTGAGTGAGTTTTACAGTTATTGAGCTAATATTTGTTGTAATCATAGCTGACTGTCATTCACAAAACATAGTTTGAGCACTACCCATTACACAACATCTTTGCTTAAAACTTTGGCAATAACTGTTAGAGTCAGTATTGTCAGCTGCTCTCACCCTCAACACATATTCAAGTGCTAATAGATCTTGCAATACTGCACAAGATCACATAACATTATTTTCAAGATTTGACTGAAATGCTTCAGAAGATGACCCTAGTTTAAAACTAGCACAAAAAGCAACGAGCGATATGCATTGCTTCAAGGAATGCTAGGCCATTTAATGACTGATGAAAATTATTTTGTCTGCTGACTGAAGAAACAACAGGAAACAGGTGGAAAGGTGACAACAGGTTCAATATTGACAAATGAACTTCTTTTCTCTTCTGAAAAAATGTATATTCTGGCAAACTTTGTATTCATCAGCAGGTCACTGTTGTGAAAGATTCTTCTGGAACGAGAAAAACAAAACAATGCTGTTGTCTAATGACTTGCTCTTCAAATGTTAGAATATTCAGCTATAAGGGTTTATAAATCAATCATGGTTAATGTGAAAATCATCTTTAAAGGTTTGAGTTTGTCCTTGAAAGAGTGAGAGTGAACCAGATGCCAAGTGGATTTTCTGTCAGTGCTCATCAGTACGTATGATTTGATTGAGTAGAAGTCCTGCTTTCATTAAAGTGTGGTGCTTTAAGTAGATTTTAATGCAAAAAGGGGAGTTAATTAGCACTAATGAAGGTTTTGCACCTGCCAAATTTACAGATGCCTAACATACAAACACACAAGTCACTCAGGTTATACAGCAAGTACTTTAGATTAATGAAGTTGAAAACAAAATAAAACTGAAAAGTGGTGCATGCATATGTACTATTCACCCCTCCCTCCCCCTTCAAGGTCACTACTTTGTTGAGCCACCGTCTGCAGCAGTTCCAGCATCAAGTCTCTTCAGGTTCGTCTCCATGATCCTGGTCCATCTAACCACTGGAATTTTTGTTTGTTCTCCATGACCAAACAAGGCTTCAGGTTGGATGGGTGCTGCTTCTGTCCAACAATTTTTAAATCAAACCAGAGATTTTCAGGTCGATTGAGGTCTAGGCTTTGATTGGACAATTCCAGGACCTTTAACTTATTCTCCTTAAACCATCCGAGTGTTGTTTCAGCAGACTGTTTATTGTCATCATTCTGCTGGAAGGTGGACCTCCATCCCTGTCTCAAATCTTTAGAGTCAAACAGGTTTCTTTCAATAATCTATCTATATTTTGCTACATCCATCTCTCCTTTAACTCTGACCAGTTTCCCCAGTTCCTGCTGATGAAAAACCTCCCCACAGCATGATGCTGCTACCACCATGCATCCCTGTAGGGTTGGTGTTCTCAGCATGATATTAGGTGGTAGGTTTGTACCAGACATGGGGTTCTCCTTGATGTTCTAAAAGTTTAATTTTAGACTCATCTAATCACAACACCTTTGCCCCACATGATCTATTAATGGAATAAATGGTGCTTCACAGGGTGTTCAAGGTTCAGAATATTTTTTTTAAACCAACCCTGATGTTCGACATGTTTAGAGACTCTCTAATATGCATAATTCCAAATGGTCTGCCTTACTTTTTTCTTTAAGCAGTGTTTTCTTTTCCTGGCCAGTCTTCCATGAAGCCCAGTTCGGTTCAGTTTATAGCGGTTCTATGAACAGATACTCCCAACTTACACTTCACTTTGATATATTTTAGAAATAGTTCAACTTTATTAGTCTGGAGTATTTTGTGTACAGTCAAGTTGAAAATCCATTTAAACTCAACAATAGAAAGAGTAGCATGGGAGCAACCCACAGTATGCCTTTTTTTTTCTCAGACAATAGTTTTTTTTTTCCTTTAATTTGACTATTCTGTACTTAATTTACAGCCCAAACTGTAAAACGTTTTTTAAAGAATCAAATTTTTTTTATTTAATTGATCTTATTTTCTTTCTTTCATCATCATGATATTATCAGTCACCTCAGAGTTTCCTTCATCTTAGAGTATTCAATGTTTCTGTGAGGAATCAATTCTGATGTGTCCTCGGCTGCGCTTTGACACTTTGAGGGTTAGAAAAAGAAATGGAGAGGTGATAATTAAAGAGCTGCGGTAGAGGTGTTTTTCAACCATCTATACGATCTCATTCTCTTCCGTCCAGATTAAATAATCAGAGCCAGATTTATCCTGACATGGCCTTTGTTCTGATAAGCAGCAGAGAGAAACCTAATCAGTTTGAATAGCTGAGTAAAACAAAGAGCACCAGTGCTTATTTGGTCAAATATCAGTGTAGTGGGAGACTTCAGAAGGATGACACGGATTGGCCAAAAAGAAATTAAATCTACTAGGGTTTATGCTGGGTGGAGTATTACTGTCTGATAAAAAAAAAAAAAAAACTAATCTGATTTCAAACACTTCTTATGAAAGTTGAACAAATATTTTCATCTGAATCAAAAATAATGTGCAAAATTAAGCATTTTCAACTCAGGATAAAAGAAATACTTTAATGTTTCAGTCACGTTAGACACTTTAGACAGTTAGTTTATTAACCACACACCTGTCTTTCACTCCTTGACAACACCCTCAAGAGGCAGACAGAAACACAGACTAAACAATAAGCCTAAAAAAAAGCAGCAAGATAAAAAATTTAAGTTGTATCTTAAGATTTCTAAAACTGTGAGTGGTGGAAGACCCTGATAGTCACAGGTGATTTTTTTTATTTGTGTTTCTACAACGTTTTATGTAGGCGATACGGCAAATTAAAAAGAAACTTCCTGGTTTAAAAACAAAAAATGTAGCTAAAATGAATGGAAGCTAGGCTCTGCATTCTCTTTACTCTGAGGGGATTTGAGAAAAATCTCTAATTTCTTGAGCAGTGAGAGACACTCTGGGTAAAAGAGGACAAAAATGCCTATATGTTGACATATAATTTGTATATGTACTAAAAACGTTGTGGAAGTAAGAAGAGTTTATTTGCAAAAGTTTGGAGATTTTAGACATCTCAAAAGTTAGTGTGACTTCATAAACTCCAAATTAAACATTTTGTGTAAAAATCTCCAAAAATAAAAAAATTTAAATCGTGATTGTGTAAAGACTGTAAAAAAAACCCAAAAGCACTCTAGACATGAAAAGTCTAACTTTCTGTTACCCGTTTAAACATTGAATGATGCTTTTACTGTGTTGTTTTCAATTTCTTGCCGTTTTTAGTGAATTTTGTGCATGTACCCCGACCAAAATACCAAAATAGTGCTGTCCCAGATAGAGCCGTGCAATTTGATGCATAATTTAAATTTGTGAAAACGAACAACCATCATGAACAGAATAATGATAGGCTTTAATGCTTATCCATTGGTACCCTTAATGAAAAAGAAACAATAAAAAAAAAAAAAAAAAAAAAACAAAAAGGAAGAAAGGGGAGGAAGGAAATTATAATGGATGAGAAAAGAAATTGGAGATTGAAGCTAGATGATGGACAGTTGTGGCTGATGTAAATGTTACAGTTGGTCTGTGAGTCTTTAGTGGTTTCTCTCCACACCAGGAAGTGGACGTTGTTCTTCTGTTGGGTCTTAAACACCCGTTGTTGGCAGTGGCGTCCCAGGAACATGTGGAGCTTTAAGTGTGTTTAATCTGATGCAAACTGCTTGAAAAACCACTGGTCATGAACCAAACCTACAGAATTTTTATAGTTTAAACCCACCACATACACAAGTGTGCTGATTGAACCGATGGACCATAAGCCCTGCTGTAAGATGTCAGTTGAACGCCACGTCAGTGTTTCCATTCAGGAAGAGGGGGGACTTAAGTATGGCTGGTGAGGATGAAGATTTTAAAGGACGAGCAAAAAAAATCACCATAAACCTGCAGCCAGCTCGATTATCTTTATGAGGAAATATTAGCTCGGCTATGTGTGGAGTCGGACCTGAGCGCACTTCTCTGCAGGCCACAAGCCCGAGAGGCTGGGCCGGATTCTTCAACAGTCTAATAAACACCAGATGTTCCCTGGCTAATGTATACATGGACCCGGTGCCGTGTCCATCTCCCCAGCAGGAAAAACACATCTAGGCAGCATCTGAAGGATCTACAGCAGGAGGAGGAGGAGGAGGATGCTGTCGCCTTCAGAAACAGCTTCACTCTGGGAGTGGTTGCTGTAAAACTCAGGTGAAGTTTCCAAACTGCGATAAGAAATCTGCTGCGTGGGTCCATGAAAGTCCTAACATACAGCCCCCCTTACTGCCTGCAATCAAATGATAAACAGCCAATTGCAATTTCTTTTTTAAACGAGCGCTCAGGTTCCTGTCAGCCAATTGTGTTTCTCCTTGCTGCATTATCTGCGACAGACTCCTAGAAACTGATAGGACCTAGTCGGACCTCTGGATTCTGTTCCCTTGCACACTTACCCGCGCTTTATCTGGAGGCTGGAGTCTACACGTTGTTAGCGGGAGCCTTTAATGGAAGTATTGCACCTCGGAAGTTGGAGCTCGGATCTGGGAATGACATC
>JAOXNZ010000064.1:7405894-7418190 GCA_028566095.1 Kryptolebias brasiliensis | reverse complement strand
AACAAATCCCTGGTCTGCAGTCCAAGCAAACCCCCCCCCCCCAACCCCTGTCCCCTTGCTGTTTCTGTAGAAAGGGGAAACCAAAGAAAAAAAAAAGAAAGTCTAACTGGCATTTCTCACTGCTGCTGCCATGTTTGCTAATATCACACAAAGAAGATGGATAAAATCCTATGTTCAGTCTGCAGCGTAATGTCTCATTCTGCTTTCTTATGAATATTTAAAATTTACTTCTCATGTGTTGGCAGTCAGAGCTAAACAAAGTGTCTACCAACACCGCGCAGCTTCTCTGAGCTGAAGAACTCAGGAGAACATAAATCCCAGCAGCAGCAGTGAGGATTTAAGAGCGCGCCTCGGAGCGCTCAGGTCTGCGTGTTCTCATCACTCTGACTTATGAGACGTTAAAAGAACAAAGCCTCTGCTTCGTAAAAGGCTGCTTGTGCTCCACAGTGTCATGGCTGATGCAGTGCTGTGCTGTAAACAGGTTGGTTCTGAGTGAATCTGGACCGATCGGTGGCTGAGAGGCTCTTCCAGCAGCAGAACATTCCTGAGCGGTCACTCTCCATCCCGTCTGCCTGCTCGCTCGCTGGCTGCTGGTCTCTGCTCTGCCTGCAGGGTGCAGACATCCACCTGCTGTCTCTCCATCCATCTATTGGTGAGTCGGTGTGGACTCATCCACCTCCAGAATCTGGATCTGCTTTGCTTACTGTCTGTCTTTCCGAAGGTTAAAATTATGTCTCAGAATTCTACAGTGGAAATGTTTTGATCAAACACACGTCTTCCACAACTTCATCCCAGTTGGACTCAACCTACTGATTGTTAACAGAGATTGAAGCAGCTTTACTTCAGTCTTCTATACACTCACTGTTGTATCAGGATCAGATTCGTCACTAGAGTGTTCTGTAGTGTTTTGTATCTGTTTTGTATCTGTTTACATGTCATGTTGCAGCCTGTTGAGACCAGTTCTGATTCATAAGTGGCTTTTGATTTGGTTGTCTTTCAACATAATTTTAAATGTTGTCAACTTGATTCTAAGTAATAGACTGACACAAAGTGCTTTAAATCTACCACCTCTCATCATGCAGAGAACAGCAACGTTACAATAAAGCATGGTGGTGGCAGCATCATGTTGTGGGGATGTTTTACATCAGCAGGGACTGAGAAACTGGTCAGAGTTAAAGGGACGATGGATGGACCAAAATACAGAGAAATACTTGCGGGAAGGTCACCTTCCAATGACCCTAAACTCACTGATGAAGCGACACTGCACTTGTTAAAGGACAAACTGTCCTGGAATGGTCCAGTCCAAGCTCAGTACTCAGTCCTATTAAGAATTTCTGGTGAAGATTGTTCAACACAAGCGGAACCCATCCAACCTGAAGGAGCTGCAGCAGTTTAGTCACAAAGAACAACAACAAAAAAAATATCCTGTGGTTAGACGGACCAAGATCATGGAGATGGACCTGAAGAGACTTGCTGCTGGCACTGCTGCAAAAGACTTTTCTACAAAGTATTGACTTTTGTGTGGGGGATGGGGTAAATACATATGTATGCATACCACGTTTCAGTTTTATATATTTTAGAATAAAAAAAAAAATAATTTGTTGGGTTTGAGGAAGTGCTTTGAAGTCATGTTGAATACCTGATGTACATGAGTTAGACAGCTACCAGGTGACTGTCAGTCAGAAGAAAAGTTTTCCTCTTCTTGCTTTTTTTTTTCTCAGTGCATAATAACACAACAGAGTCCACCAAACACTCTGTAATAAAGTCCCCATCAATGAACGGCTCACATTTTGTTTTGTTTTGTGTTTTGCTATTTTATAGATATAAACAAAAGCTAGTCTTGACTGCTCCGTCTATGGATGGTCTATATCTATGGATATGTAAATCCTGGTAAAAAGCCTTCTTGATTTTGCAGTTTGAACACAGAAGCTTCTGATGTATTTCTCTGCTTGTTTAGTCTGATAATGCCTATTGTAATCCTTACAAACAGTCACTGACCTCAGGAAAATAAATGCATAAAAGTCCTGATCTTCTTAAAAACTGTAACTCTTAAACCGCTCACAAACTAAGCCTACCAGTAGAAAGACTTCTGACGCTGCTAGTGCACATGGATGCTAATGTAAACACCTCAGAGGTCACCCTTTAAAATAAAAGCACAGCAAAAGACGAGAGTTTTGGGATTTACATGCAGAATGATTTATTTATAATTTGATTTTCCTTTGACCTCACATGGGGGACAGCTAATGAGCTGGGTGTGGCCTGCCGACAGGGAAATGCCCCGGCTTGACCCAATCCATTGATTGTTGTCTTAAACCTGCATGACTTAATGCTAACTGGGCCAAAGTTTGGAAATAAACTTTTGTGCAGTAATTTCCTCTGACTCACTGCAGATGAACATCACATCAGAGGAAGGTAGCGTATGCTCTGTGGCAGCTCAGGGGTTAGAAGGCGTTACTCACGAGGCATGATGCCCTGGTCTGCCAGCTGCTCTCGAGTCCTCCTCTGCTGAAGTCTTAACTGTAGCACTGAAGGTAACGAAAGAACAAAGAGGAGAAGAGGAACAAAGAGAAGAGCAGAAAGAGTTTGATTCAGAATAGTTTTACCTCACAGAGGCTAAAGCTTCTCATCACAATGTCCATATTATCATAAAGAAATTCTACTGATGAACATCTAACTATGAATATAACCTCCACCCAAAAATTCAGAAGCAGAATACTAACAGAGTGTAAAACCTGTATCTCACTGGGCTGTGACTGTTGGCAACTAGTTGGAGACACAAAATTGGGAGAAAATAAATAAATTTTCACTTGGAATCACACTGAACTGGCACTTATGACCCTTTTGTGTACCTTCATTATACTGCACAACATTCCTGCAAATAGTGCAATTTTTTTAATCACAATTTAGACACAAAGTGTCTTACTTATGTCTCAATTTGTTCTCTTTGTTTGTCTCCACTTGGTCATAATTTAGTTTCATAGGTGCCAAACTCTCCCAAAGTTGTTTCTCATTTCTCGCACTTTCGGACTCACGGAAATTAAACAAAAGAGTCCCAAATAAGTTTCAGCAGCCCGTGACGACTCTGTGACTACATTGACAGTAAATTTGTTTGGCAAACTTTCAAACATGTCCAAAATTCTAGCAACACCAGAGCAAGCTTCAGAAATGCATGCAAGGAAATTAACCTAACCCCCACCCCCAAAGTTTAGATCTATTTCGGAAACTCCCTCATGAATGCTGGGAATCAGAATCTGATCAACTGATATGAACTGGTTTGCATCAACATGATGAGACTTGTGCATATCTGTTCACCTGGATCGGTGTCACACAAGTACACAAAGACCTGCAGAAAACACACACACACACGCACACAACAAGACTTCTCTGCTGCAAATATTTCTGTGAGCAGGATGTAGGGAATGATAAACACAGCTCCTGGCTTTTAAACAGATCTGCTCAGCAGTGTGTGGTCTGCTGCACATGCACATGTTTCTCCCTGCTCTGTGTGTGTGTGTGTGTGTGTGTGTGTGTGGTGTGGTCGAGGTCATAAACACAGAGCCTCCTCCGTGTCTGTTGGTCTGCTTGTGTCTGCGTGTGTTTCTCCTCCTGAACGTTATCTGAAGGTCTCCTGGTCAGATCCGAGGATGAAGTGTTCCTCCTCCTCTGCAACGGTTCTGCTCGTTTGTTAATTATCTCGCTCAGGGGGTTTGCTTTCGCTCAGCTCCGGCTGCTGTCGTGCATTGCATGAATTTCCTCAGACCCCTTTCCAGCTTTGATGTCCTGTAAAGCCTTTTGACTGGGACGTCGGCGAGCTGGAGCGCCACATCACGGCTCTGTCACGGGAGAGCACCTCCATTATGTAACAGCAGGCCCTTCTCTTCATCTGACATCTGCTTTAGTTTACAGCAGGAGGGGGTGGGGTGGGGTGGGGCTGACCTGCTGCTCAGGCATTAGTGGCTGACTGGAAGCTGACCAAAACATGCATCTGATACAACGTCTGCAAAGAAAACTTTTCTGTCATCTGCCACAAGAAAAAAAGCACCTTCTGACATGGAAGTTTGGTCCGGTGTGTTTTGGAAAAATCCAGGTGACAAATGGACTGTGAATGTTCTTGAACGCAAATTCTATTGAGCTTCTATCATTTGATGCTTTTAAGAAAACATGATACTGTTTGTTCCAGATGAAGCTAACCTGTAAGCTGTTCCATCACATCTCCCCTCACTGTAGGTTCTCACTCACCCAGGCCATGACAGATCCTTTAAAACAAAGTGACTGGACTTGTTTTCCTAATTGTTGAAGATGTTATCCTACTCATCCAAGAGGCTTTCTCGATTCAAACTGAAGTTCCAAGCTCTTACCTAAACAGCATCTCCACAGACCCATGTGCCAACACAAGAGAACCAGATCTTCAGGACAAAACTCAGCTGTCCACCTACAGCTCAGTGATAAGGAACTCCCTTTGAGGACAGAAGTGTTCATATTTCGGACAGAGAAGATAGACGAGAGGGGGTGAAAGAGATTATTTATGTTAAATGAGAAAAAAACAAAACAACTTTTAACAGAGAAAGTGTTGAATCTGATTCCCGGTCAGCTTTGTTCTAATTTGCACCACTCTAATAAATAAAATTCAGGTGATGTGTGAATTACATAATTATTTCATGTTGGATATAATGTTTCACCTAATTTTTAACAGTCAAAGTAAGCAGATTGTGTTGTAATAAAACAATAATATGATATATTAAAGTGACTCAATATTGCCAGGTAGATTTAACTTAACCACTTTTCTTAAAATGTTCTACTCCTTTGATTGAAAAAGAGATTGTCCCAAGGTGCTTTCCGTACCCATACATGTGCATTGACCCCTGAGGCCAGGAACCCTGCTCTTAACAAACTTTGACCTATTTTACTCCATGTGTTTTTAGGAGACTTACAAATCTTTTGAATTCATTGCCATCCATGATGTATAATAATTATTACTATTTACATTTAAATAACCAAGTTTAATGGAATCAGTCTGACATAACAAAGTTAATAAATGTGACATTTTATTTCTTAAGGTGCAGTTTGCATGCATAACGACAAAAAGTACAGCTCTAGCACGCTAAAGTCAGGGTTAACTCGAGCGCCGTCACATGGAATTGACATTTTGTGAGTATGCAAAGGCTTTTTTATAGTTTCAGCCTTGCGTCCTCATGAAAACAATGTTTTAGGAGCCCCTAAATGGTAACGTTTAAAAATGGGTTCCAGAATAAAAAAATCTTGAAACCCCAGCATTGTGTTCTCTTGTGGACAGGCACAGTATAATCTCTTTAAAACTATGATGTCACAGTCCCCACCTCTAATCTAACCTTTGACCCCATGCGTAACAATAATAATGATAGATTACATGCTTGTGTTGCAGATGCCAGTTGCTCAACTTTTTACTGTATCATTTCAGACAAGACTGATGAACAATAACATTGCCTTGAATAGAGCAGACCAAAACCCCTTATTATTACACCAAAAAGATCATTAATAATATTATTATATGGTTTTTGACCAACTTGTACAGCACTTTGGTCAAGCTTGTTGTTTTTAAAAGTGCTAAAGAAATAAAACTGACGTTTAATGACAATTTCAAAGCAAACGTTGCAGAAAAAGAACAACCATATACATCAATTATATGTTTAAAATACTTGAGAAATGGGAATAGTTTCAAAAGACTGACACGTGTATGAATAATTCACCCTGATTGCTTTGAATATTATGAGTTGAATGCTTCCCTCCTGCCATTCCCTCTGGATACTTTGCCTGAAATCGTCCTTTATGTCCCCATATTTGAACTGACACGACTCCCAGTCAATTGTAGTTTAATGTGACACAAAGTAGAAGTTTTACTTCATCCTCAGTCCACAATAAGAATGTGATTTTTGCTCTTGTGTTCACCATCCTCCTCTTTTTCTTTACAGTTTGAAGCGTCTTTTTTCCTGTTTCTGGTGTATTTCCATGGCAGCATTACAGCACTACATGCAGGTTACTACAGCGTTTACATCATTTTCTGTTTCCATGTTGATGAGAACATTTCTACAGATGGTGCCATGTATACAAAGGTGTCTTTTGAAACAACAAAAGATAAGTTTTGGAACGATAGCATTCCCATGTGGATGGGGGGCCTAAATTAAGATGGGCTGTAGATGCCTGTGACGACTCTGCAACTATTTTGAGAGAAAATTAGTTGCGCAAAATTTTCGAACAAGATCAAAATTCCAGTGATACCAGAGCGAGGGCCTGTGACTCACAGGAGGAAATTAAGAGCCCCTGCAAACGCAAAATGCCAGGCGTACTTTGGTGCCAGCAGTCGCAGCCTAGTGACATACTACTGAAAGCTCCTCCAGTTGATAGCGTAACGTCTCCAAAAATAAAAAAGAAGTCCAGTTGCCTTTGATTAAACTTAAATGGAACTTTGTTAATTGAGAAAGCTCCTTGGATGAGAAACAAAATGTTTTCAACAACCAAGAATAAAAGTCCAGTTGCTTTTAAACAAAGAAATCTTTCAGGAAAACTCCCACTAAATCCTTAATGAATCACATGCAGGCTTCATTTCATGTCTTATTTTTTTGGTAGAAAATCAGTCCAAACTGCCCTGTGTTGTGTTTACTGTCAGCTTATCAATAATAACCGTCTGAAAAAAAAAACCATTGCATCCGTTATAAAATCTGCTCTTTCTCCTGAAAAGCTCTCACTCAGACCAAAGTGTTTCCTGGTATGGACTGCAGAGCGTCGGTGTGATCACAGCTCACTAAGACGCTCTCAGCCTCTCACCGTGTTGACTTTGAAACTGAAGACATTTGTTTCAGCGCGGGCTGCCCTGACAACAAAGGACATACAAGCCGACGGCCACATTTACACGTGCTCAGATTTACGGCGTAAACAAATGACGGTTTGTTCTGCTTTGTGCCACCAAAGTGCAGATAATCAACCAAAGCAGCGAGAGGCGCAGTGGTCCTGTGATTTATCATCCGTCTGTTCTTCACACCGAAAAACAAGCTCATACTAAAAATGTGTTTTTAGTATGAGCTTTTAGTAACATTTATTCACCAACAGGGCGACCGATGAGAGCAGCTGGTTCTGTCACCAGAACTCTTCGGAAACACACAGGAATGTGTCTGTGGCAGACGGACCAGTGTCGCTGTCTAACTGCTAATAAACAGCTGTTTCTAAATGAACTATCAGGTTTATTTTAGTCCAATGTTCTTGCATAAATTGGAAATCCACGTTAAAACTGCAACGGTCTGGGACACTTGGAGTCAGAACCTGAGCCAGAACCTGACTGCAGCAGAAAGATTTCTGGAGCCGATCCACAAACAGACTTATGGTCATCTGTGATGCTGCTGGAGAAAATACTACAGCTGAGAGCTTTTTAAAGTTCTGCTGGGTTGAAGTCTGGTTACTACAATCATGACAGAGGCCATTGGTTTGTTAAAGATTCAGATAAAAATCCCTTTTTCTGAATAAAACTTTCAGGGAGCAGATATACAGTGACATAAAATCAGAATAGAACCAATGGTTCTTTATTTTAAATGTCATCTTTACTGTTTTAAATCGACAAGCTATGTTTTTCCCAGCTGTCAGAAATAAAGAAACAGGATAAAAACCTACCCATTAAAGCCTTCCATTGTTTTCTGTGTGTTAGTTTGTCTGTCTGTTAGCAAAATATCTCATGAGCCACTCAATGGATTTTATTGAAACTGTCAGAAAGTAATCATTTGATGTACATCTACAACTGATTAACTTTGTTGCCAGCCTAATTAAAAACAGCAGCCACAGCTAATCAACGTTAGACAACACAAAAATGGCTATAACTCAGTCAGTGCGACAAATATTAAACTAAGATTCGGTGTGGCAGTAGCTGAGAGTCATCCCCATGACATACTCTAAGCACTAAAAGATTACGTGAGATCTTTGTTTAAAACTTTGGCGTTAACTGTTAGAGTCAACTATGTCTTTCTGTTAGCAAAATACCTTACGAACAATTAGACTGATTTTATTTAATCTTTCAGAAAGTAATCACTGAATGTACATCTGCAGCTGATCATTAATTTTTGAAGTCAGACCAATTTAAGGTGGCCACCTCAACCAAATAATCTGAGAAATCACAAAAATGGCTATAACTCAATCAGTTTTTACAAATATAAACCTGCGATTTTGTGTGGTAATACCTGAGCCTGATCCCCAACACATACTCTGCTTGTTGGAGCATTTTGTAAAAATTTAGATTTTTTGTCCATCTTTTACCTGCTGTTTTGTGCAGGGAGCTGGTGCCTCTCCAGCAGTCTCTGTGCGATAGGCGGGTACACCCTGGACAGGTGACCAGTCTATCAAAGGGCCATATAGAAACAAACGATACACATAATCATTCACGCTCTCACTCACACCTAGGGACAATTCAGAATCACTAAATACCCTAATCATGCATGTTTATGGTTTGTGGGAGGAAACCGGAGTACCTGGAGAAGACGTTCACGGGGAGAACATGTTAACTCCACAAAGAAAGGCTACAGACTGGTTTTGAACCTCAGACCTTCTTGTTTGCGATAGCAACTTTAGCCATTGCACCATCAAATTTATTTGTTATATGTTTGAAAAGACATTAAGGAATAGAATCTGGAAAATAACATCCATACTCTATTTTAGAGACAGACTGATTAATCAGCCAACCAATTTTAATCAGCTGAAATTGGCCACTTCTTAAAAAAATTGCCTGTCAGCCATGTCTGTGCATACTTAATTAATTACCAAGAGGGAGAATAAAAATGCAGCAACCTAACGTAGCCAACAATTTAGTTGTTTTTTTTAAGCAAAAATGATCTTCTATGTAATAATTTTAAGTGTACAAGGTCTTCTAAGGGTTGTTAAATACTTGTTTATTTAAATTAAGTAATTGTTGTTATATTTTGTTAAATGAAAAATAGATAATGGCCAAACAAAAAAAAAAAATTATTGTTGTGTAACAACCATTGGCAGCCCTGATTTCTAATGATCTACTTTGGCCATAGAAGAACTCATATTGATCAACCTATACGCTGTTTTTTTTCTTTCATACTTATATACACCTGGGAAATATTTAAACCAATTTCCATACTTCCCAAGACTGTGTAGGAAACCTGGACATTCCTGCATACACAGTATCAGTTTTAGTTTTAGTAGCTCAAGCTTTAATATTCTGAAACATTTATGGATCGGGTGAGGCCCCTGAACTCAGCACCTGTTTTTGATGCTGACCTGCTGTCCCGACACTTTGTCGTGCTGATTTAGCTGATGTTTGATGCCTCTGTCAGACTGTAACGTATCTGCGGTGCGTTTAAGGACCACAGTTTGATCTGTTAAATCAGTTCAACATGAGTACTGATGAGTGACACCGCTGAAATCCATTCTGCGGTCTGCAGGGAGCTCCTAAATGAGATAGTTATCTTTTCCTTTTAGTTTTAACAAAGTGACGGCAGTTCCCATGGCTTCCATAATGCAGCTCAGCTGTGATGCAGAAACAATCAGAGCTGAAAACTCCCCGAGGCTGTCGCGCCGACCCGTTCCCATGGCTGGAGTAACGTTGTTCAAGCGTGGTGGAAAAGGATCAACAGTCTATGGCTTTCACAGGATGCTGCCTTAAAGAAAACTGTAAATCTTTCCCAGGCTCGCTGTGTCAGACTCCCCTCTGTCATCAGCAGTTAGCACACACAGATTTACAGCCTCCTTTACTTCTCTGACACACAGCAGATCACTGTCAGACAGATGCTTTGGCTAGGTCACTTGACGTGAACTCCCCTGACTTTAATCTAAAGACGGTGTCTCTACATCTGCGCCGTGTTATCCCCTCAGGTTAAAGCAACACGGACCCCCAGCCACCCTGTCTTTCATATTCCCCATAGTGTTCAGGCTCATTTCAAGCCCATCGATGTGCTCCGAACCGCTCAAAGGAAAAGCAACATTTAGCCTGAAATCTCTGGAATGCAGAGTGGAAGTCTGATCTCTGATCTGTGCTTCTACACAAGTTTTCTCATGTGTGGCTGCTGATGCTGGCACCATCAGTTATATTTTCCTCAGGGAGGTGGCAGTGTTGGTCAGACACACACACTGCAGCGGTAAGGTGCAAACTCTCAGACACTCGGGTTGGATTTTACATATTAACTGTGTGCATTGACCCAACATCTCCCTGTTTGATACATCCAAGTGCCAGCCTCTAATGCAGCCCTATTTAGTTGACCTCCGACCTCTTTCACATGATCTAATCTCTCTTTATCAGAGGCCACAGGAAGAGGAAACCTGGCTGGTTTCCCTCTGCAGCAGCAGCAGGTCGGTGATGTGGAACAAGTGCACTGACCTGCTGCTGTCACGTGTTTACATCCGAGGATTCACTGAGCCTTAAACCCATCACAGAGTGACACAACACCCTGTTGCTGGTGGTCCCTGAACACATCACACGATCCCTGTTACACACCTGCTGTAACCCAGATGAGTGAGATGTGAGCGAGGTAAACGCCTGTAAGTGGTGATAAGAAGGCTTCATGACTCACCTGATCTAAACTTGCTTCGTATCAGTACGGAGTGTTCGGAGCCCAGCAGAGTCATAATGATGTCGGTACAGATCCAGAGTTCAAAAGCTGCGAAAACACGGCACTGACACTTCGACCCCTGAGGTCACCTCTGGACCACAGACTCATGTGACACACAGTGTCCCCCGACTGCCACATTAACAGCTTAGAAAGAAAACTAATAAAGAAAAAAAGTAGAACCCCAGACTGTTCTTCTGTACTCGAGCAGTCCTCCGTCTGCTGCTCTCTTCTTCTCTGCTCTCTCTCCCCACAGTGGTGTGGGCTTCAGGGCCGATGGTCCCATTCAGCTGAGAGAGAGTTCTGAGCGGGGCTGGGGGACAACACACACAGATATGCCCCACGCAGGCCGGGGTTTCCTTCAAGCTCCGCCCGCTGCAGCCCCTGAGGCCCAGCGGGGTTTGGCTGATGACTTCTTCCTCCCTTGCCACCGGAGTAAATATATCAGCCTATCAGCCCAGCTGACTGTCATTAGAGAGGAGACTCAGAGGCAGAGGTGGGTGGAGGGTAACAGGGAGGGTCGGGGAGGAAGACGACCACTTTCACTTCTTCATTTTGTCTTAGAGTTTGTGTGCAGCAGCAAAAGATCTGAGCTCAGGAAGTCCAGTCCCAGTGAGGAGGAGATGACACTGATTTTATAGTGATCAGCAAAGACCCTGGAGATTTGAGCTTCCACATACATTTGTGAAGGAGGAAAAATCACAGAATAATTTAACCTTCAGACTGTGTCCATAAAATGCAGTCAATTATATATGTAAGATCTTAATTTCTGTCAAATTCAGTTCACATTTCACTCACTGCTGCACACGTAACAACTGACCCATCAGCTGAGGAGCAGCTAGTTTGCACCATCGACCTATTTGTTCAGTTTAATTAGAACTCTAAGGGCTCCTCTGTTGAAGGTAGACCCTCCTAAATATCTACCAACAACCTGAAGAACCACTACTGATGTTTCTTTTTTGTTTGTTTGATTTCAACAGTTTATGGAGTCTGACAGAATGTTGTTTTAAGATAATGGCTTGCATTTGTACTTAGTCCCCTTTACTCTGATACCCCTAACTAAAAGTGTGACCAACAGTCTTCAGAAATTACCTAATTAGTAAATAGAGTTCATCTGTGTTTACTAAGGGACACACCAAACACGTAAAACGGGTTTAGGATATAAAACAGTGTTCCAAGCTTTGAACATTTCACTGAGCTCTGTTCAATCCAGCATCTGAAAATGGGAGAGGACAGCCTGCAAACCTACCAAGACACGGCCGTCCACCTAAACTGATTAGCTGGGCAAGGAGAGCGTTAATCTGAGAAGCAGCTAAGAATCCCCATGATGACTCTGATCCCAAAACAGCTGCAAAGATCCACAGCTCAGGTGGGACGATCTGTCCACAGGACAACTATTAGTGCACCACACAAAGTCTTTATGGAAGGGACACATCAAACTTGTGGACGAAGCTGCTCTGATCAGATCTGTCCAAACTGACACTGAACATCCCCCTGAACACACCATGAAACATGGTGGTGGCAGCATCATGCTGTGGGGATGCTTTTCCTTAGCAGGGACAGGGAAGCTGGTAAGAGTTGGTGGGAAGACAAAAAACCTGTTAGAGGCAGCAGAATTCCTGAGACTGAGGCAGAGGTTCACCTTCCAGCAGGACAACGACCTGAAACATCCAACCAGATCTACAATGGGATGAGTTAGATCAGAGTATA
>JAOXNZ010000064.1:7365015-7379716 GCA_028566095.1 Kryptolebias brasiliensis | reverse complement strand
ATCAACATCAATATTACCTGCAAGTTCAAAAACTAAGATAAAACTGCACAATCAGTTGTATTTATATAAAACAAGAGGAATAAAAATATTTTTTAAAATATAAATTTAGGCTGGAGTTGAGAAGCAGTTAAAAAGGTAGGTCTTAAGCTTTTGTGTAAGAATACTTTCGAGCAAACCTCCCTAACCTCAGTAGGTCAGGAGTTCCACTAATCAGACTAAAGCCAGCATCTCACTGAGTGGCGACTGTCGAAGACTAGTTGGCGACTCAAAATTGTTTTGCTCTGCCAGGTTTTAAATTTTCAATTTCTTTCCATGTGCACAACTCCTAAAACTGTATTCTAGGCCTAGCACAATATTTTGTTGACCCCCTCCGCCCACAACATACTAATCTGGAACTGCTTTGTACATTTGTACTGGACATTCGGGCTCGTAGCCCTCAGATGTTTTCTGTCATGACACTGAGAACTGCTCCCGTGCAGATGTCAATGTCAGATGCTCTAGATTTATGGAAAATAATTTGAGAAAAGTTTGAGATGGTTTTGAGACATCCGCAACAACTCTATGACTTTTTTGAGCGAAAATTTGTTGCACTATTCTTTGGACCAGGTTTAAAAATTTATGTGACAAGACTGTGAACCTCTGCAACTCACACAAGGAATCTGAAAACCCCAATTCAAGACATTTTGGAGACTCCCTCATAAAAATTTTTTCTAACTAGACTCACTAATAGCAGGTCACAGCTCAGTGAGATATGATCCATGCTCTTAATGAAATGTCATTTTATTTCAAACTCTAACTGTATACAATTTAACACCCTATTTGTGGTAGAGGGAAGTAAAACACAAAACAGCACGTACTGTAGCTCCTTTTCACTGAGAAACCTCTTTGTCATCTAGGTATAATTTATTAAAGAACCCAGGCTGCATGGAGGATTAAAGTTAACCGGCTGCTGTTGAGACTCTGAGCTGTCATGTGTGGTAGTCACAGAGCTATAATGGTCAATATACTGTATGAAAGGGTAAGCTGGCATCACGACTCAAGGGCGGGATGTATGGATGACAGCCTCTATGACCAGGATATTGAATTGGAGTTTTTTTTTTAATGCTTTTCCAAGTGGAGGATTTTAAAAACTCAGGAAATACAGAGCTCTTCAGAAACTATAACATGGCAGCTTATTTTACAAATACCTACAGTCAGTGAAGCCTAGAAACCACAACAACAATGGAGTCTTTTTAATCAGGTTTTCTACATCTGTCTTGCTTTATCCTGATCCTGTCATTACTAAACTTTGCTCATGTGCTGAAATGGTTAATAACTGAAAGGAAACTGTAAACTGTACAACAGAAAAAAGATTTAAAAAAAAAAAACTAAGCCAAGCTAATACTGATCTGTCTTTGTATTTTGATGTACCATAAGTGTGGATATTTGTGACATGTAGTGGTCTTTTTATAGACTTGTATGGAGGAAGTAAGACAATATAACTGAGAAAAACGTATCAGGCAAAAACATTGTTTACAGTCGACAAATCCTAAATTACCCCCACCTTTTGGTTGTGGCGTCATTCATACTAGTGGCAGAGAAGGAGATAAAAAAAAATGTAACAGGCATTGTGCCAAACTGTGTTCCATAAAAAATGCCATAAGCCAAATCCCCTTGCTCTTAATAGGTACTTGTTATAACATGGTGCTAAATAAATAGCAGATTATTCCGATTTTATGATGATAAGCAGAACTTAGTCAGTGTCTTTTTTGGACTTTATGCTGCAGAGGCTTTAATTCAGGGCAAAAACTTTCAATTTCTACAAGATTTATGAGGTCAGCCATGATAGAACAGCATAAAAAAAGAAGATTCAGCTGAGTCACTGGTTGCCGTGGTGATTCCTACTTTTTCTAGAAAGTAAAGGGTGGAAGTGGGCACACAGCACCACTCTTCATCAGACAGGCACCCAGAAAGTCACACTAGAAACTGAGCCAAAAAACAACTTGTGGCTGCGTGAAAAATATAAGTTGTAAAAATAAAATTCTTAAGCCTTGAGTGGCAGAACTCAATGGTGTTTGTGAGTGCCATTTTTTATTTGTATACAGTGTTTTAGTAAAGGCTTAAGGAAGTTAAAGAGACCCTCCACTTTAGGTTTTAAAGAAAAAATTCAGAGCTCAAATATAATGAGAGTCAATGAAAGTTTGGATGTACAGCATGCACTGAACTCTGGGGAGATTTGATTCCCTGTGAAACCATTCTATTGCAGGGAGTGATACACTGGATGACAGTAGACAAAAATGCAAAAATTGTTTTGATGCATAAACTGTTTAAGAAGTGTAATGTTTGTCACCATAAAAGTGTTTGGAAAAATCCTGGAAAGTTCAGACAGCCCTAAAATCAGCGTGTGACACGATCACACTTTCAGCTGAACATTCAGTGGTAAAATCTCCAAAAATCATAAAACATAAGATTAGACATTTACATTTACAATATTTTAGAGATAAAAATGTAAAGTCATTTAAAGTCCAACTTTCTGTGGCTTTGAATGATGTTCCTACTGTGGAGTCTGTCTGAGCTGCAGAGCTCCAAAGAGGGATGGGTTTTCTCACTTGTTATACTCATTATTGTCTATGAGGAAATTTTTGCGTATTTCATCCATGTTGTTCGATGGGCTGCTACCAAAAGCACAAACACACTAGGACTAAGTAGAGGCACTCGGAGAGCGCAAAGCTTCACCAAGGCCATAAAGTGAATAAAAAAAGTAGTGCGATCCGGATCATAATCTGGATCAACACCAAAATGTAATCCATTGTTTTTTGTAACAACCCCAACCCCAACATTTCCTGAAGTGTTTAATTCTCATTCGTTTTTACGTGATCTTTGCTAACAGCCAAACAAACCAACGGACACAACCAAAAACATAACTTCCTTGGTGGAGGTAACAAAAGGGTCACATGTAGGAGCAGAGACAAGTTTTTAACAAAGGGGTTACCTGTGACCTTCACCTTTGACCCCCATGAACCTTGAAATCAACAGGCATCACCTTTGACCCAAGAGGTGTCCAGCTGTGCAGTTTAATTTTTTTCCATTAAATGGTTGCATAGTTAGACAACAAGGTAATCTGTGACCTTGATCTTTGACCGCATGACCTTGAAATCAATTGTGATCACCCTTGACCCATGAGGTGTCCAGCTGTGAAGTTTAATATTCCTGTTATACACCTGCAGAGTTAGAGCATGGGCTGATCTGTCACCTTGACCTTTGACCTTACACCTGGACTGGATCACCATCACAATTTAACCACTTGTTCCTTGTTCCATGTTTGACGTTTCTTGAAAATTTTATGAAAATCCATTCATAACTTTTTGAGTAATCTTGTGGACAGATGTTTTATGTTGCATCTTTTAAACTGAGAACAGAAGAGTCTTTCTGTGTGGTAAAACAGTCTCTGGGAGGAGCAGTTGTCCACCGAGCAGCTGGTGTGTCATCAGAGATAGCACAGGGTTGTGTTCTTGAAGTGACTTCATCTTTTTAATGACTTGTCAGTGACCGAGGACAGCAGCAGCAGGACACACACTCACCCACACGTTTATCAACACTAAAGCTAACCCGAACACCTTTTACATCCCTGAGCTGCCGGCCTGCCATCATTCTGCACTCCAACAGCCGCGCTCTGTATTTATATTAGCTGCAAAGCAATTTGAACTGTACATTCCTGATAGGTGAACAACACTTGGCCCAGGCAGACAAATATTTCAAAGCTTAGAGAGAAACTTTAACAATCAATATCCAGTCAGAGTGCTTGGCATGAGGTGCGGCACAGCATTTTTGTAACAAAGGCAACAAAGATTTATTTACTTCATCTGAGCTCACAGAACCCTGGTACAGCTTTCAATAAGTTTTACTGTAGTAGATTTTAATGTGAAACCAATTACAAATCTGAGTCGGCCCTAAAAACACACTCCATGTTTTTTTTTTAATATACTTTTATTTAATAAAAGCATTTATTTCATGTTCTCTCATTTCATCACATCACCCAGACTGGTTTGATAAATAATAAATCTGTTTACTGCCCATGCACAATGAGGTAATACTGACCTTCAGAAGTGTCCGATCTATCAATTGGATCTCGTCTCGGTTTTGCTCGGGTGATGAATGAACTTGTGAGTAATTTCATGGATCAATTAGGAGCTAAAAGCAACAGCGGGAAAAATGCACCGGCACTTATCCCACCTGTTGCCTAAAGCTAATAAAGTAGTTGTTTTTTGGTCTGATGCTTCAGGCAGATAGAGGTTCAGACAGAAAGCCTGGCAGGAAAATGCTTCTGATAATTAGGAAAGCAAAGTAAACACTCAGAGCTCTCGGCTCATCATATCTCAAATAATAGCTATTCATTATATTCATTGAAAACCTATACACCGCACTCCGAGTTCAGATTCAAACCACAGGCACTGAGCGAAAGTTGTTACACAACATACAAGGAACTTTTATAGGACGTTAATTTCCTCTGATGAGGACAAATCAGTCAAATTAAGGACATGAAGCTGATGTGAACTGATAAGGCTGATCGTGTCTATCAGCATCACTGGATAATCTCCTCCAGATGAGAATAAACTCCTGACTCCATCCACCATCAGATCAGAAGGAAATCCATTCAGCTCTCAGGGGAAGGTTGGTGCATAAAAAGAAAACAGGCTGAAAAAGTGAAAACTGCTTTTTTGTAAGTGTTCAAGACATCTGAGCAACCCAACAACCACCACTGTTCTTTATCCTGTTTTACCCGTGTGTGTGTGTTTGTTTGTCTATTAGCAGAATATCTAATTAACCACTGGACAAATTTTAAAGAAATGAGTAATGACTGGGGGTACATCTGCAACTGACTAACCTTTGGAGTCACCCCAGTTGATGATGGCGACCACAGTGAATCAGCATTAGCAAACACAAAAATTGCTATAACTCAGTCAAGTTTACAGTTGTTGAGCTAAAATTGGGTGTGGTAGTAGATGAGCGCCACCTTTAACACATACTCTGAAGACTACACAATGCACAACATTACCTTTTAGATTAGGCCTCTTTTATTAGCAAAATATCATGAACTATTGGACAGATTTTAATGAAACCTCTCATAAAATAATTGTTGGATGTACATATCGACAACTCATTAATGTTTGGAGTCAGCCCAATTAAAGATGGCTGCCACAGCCAATCCACATTAGCCAACATGGCTAATGCTAACATGTCTCACGAGATCTCAGGATTGCAAGAGATTGCAGATAACATTGCTTACAAAGTTTCACCAACAACTTTGTACTTTCTCATCACAAGATTATCTTAATTTAGGACTGGCATGAAACGCAACGGGCGATATGCATTCCTTCAAGGAATGTTAGGCCTTTAATTCAGTAAATGAAATGATTTGTGTCAAAATCTGGTTTGTTATGATGAACCCGGTGGAGAACTAATCGGTGTCACGCCACTTTCAGCTGATTTCAGCTCATTTCTAAACTGAGCTTTGTGATGATTTATTTCCTGCACCAGAGGGATTTGAGGCTTTGAGCTAAAAACGTGCTCACCTTTCCACTTGTAAAGCAGCTCAGAAAGCAAATGAGCTCACATAAGTACAAAAACAACAATTATGAATAAAAAAATAAAAGAGATTGATAATAATGACAAGTAATGTCATCAATTACTTGTGACAACATAAACTAAACTTGTCATAAGGAGTGAGCCTCCGCAGTGGGCAGCAGTACAGCAGTGACACTTCCAATGGTAAAATTGTGTTAATGATGCCACCGTGTGGTCTCTTCCACCAGGGATCAATCACCATGATGTAAATGAATAAAACAGAAATCTGACATGTCAAAACCACTAAACTTTAGCAGACTGGAGTGTTTTCATTTTACAGATGGCACTTTATTTCAAATTTACAGTTTGCCTGAAACACCACGAAGAGACAAAAAAACATCAGTTCTCGGTCCTGACCTTTGACTTCTGGTACAGAGCCAAACCTGACACTCCTCTCAGCTCGTTGTGAAGCTTCTGTCTGCTTTTCCATTTCTCTCTCAGACACAGAGACATTTTCTGAAGGCTTTAAGTGTTCTGCTCAAGTGCAAATGAAGTCATTCTTATCACTGTGTAAAAAAACAGCAGCAGAACAACTTATATTAAGGAACATGTTAATACCAGTGAGCAAAATAAAGTAGCATTGTGCTTTAATAAAACAAACATCCTTCTTTAATGTCAATGACACTACTGAGTTTTTTTTTTAAAAAGTCCCTGAGATGATTTTTAACAGTAAGATTAGGGTGAGTTCACAACTCTAAAGAATATAAATTATAGTCATGGGAAAAAGCAAGACCACCATGTTTCAATTCTAGGGTTTTCTGTATCAGCACATAATAAGAGAAAAAAAAACTAGAAAAATTAAATTTTTTGCAAAAATGCAGTGTGAATGTTGATTTCTGAATGACTGCTGAAATTTGCTTAAGAAGCTCAAAGTGAGCTGAAAGCTAATTGTAGTACAACACAAGCTATGTTTGATACTAGCTCAAAGAAGCAAAATGCTACCTAAAAGCTTAAAGTAGTAAAAAGCTAGCTAAATTTAGCAGAATATTAGGTTTTAAGAATTTGCATGAGTAGTAGTAGTATTAGAACAAGTGTACTGAAGTAGATTTGAAAGCGAACAAGAAATCTCAATATATTTTATAGGATTTTTTTGTAAATAAGGTTAAATATTTTGAAAAGTATAAGATTTATAAAACCCAAAACTCAAAGCACCCATCTACCCAACAAGCTGGATGTTTGGATCTATGAATGGGTAAGATAGCAGAGTAGCTTATGCAGAAGTAGTTAGATGACAAAACAATGTACAGAAAACAAACAAGCAATAACAAAAGAAAACAAATTAAAAAACTGGAAAAAATATTGTCAGTGTTGACACAGTATTAACATAATAATCTGATTTTTGCCAAGTTCTAAAACTGTTTAAATCTAACCTTAAGTGCACAAAAACACCCAACAGAATCCACCATGTCACTATTATTAAACAAAAAAAGAAAGTCAAACTGGACAGGTTGTATGTGAAAAACTAAGTCCACCCTTACTGCTTCCATAGGATTTAGGAGCTAAAGAATCAGCCAGGTGCTACTAATTAAATGTATTGATGAACTGATCCTCATCCGGCTGATCACCTCTATAAAAACAGGACATTTGGCACTTTGCTGCTCTGGAAAAGCCAAGTATGTCTCTTCACTGTAGGTAAATGTCAGTGAATAAAGGAAAATCTTTGAATTGGTCCAAAATGATAAACATTAATAAATGAATGCAGCCATTAGGCCTTTAGGTGTAATAATACAAAGGAAGTTGATTTCTTTTGTGGAGACAAATCAATAGAAGAGCTCTGCAACAGTTCATAGAAACAGTCAGTGAATTCAAAAAATAAACTTTCTGGTAGTTTTATGATTCACAAACATCACAGCATCATTTTTATGCATGGTATGGGTAACTTTAAAATCCTGTGAAGCCACCATCCATTCATCCCTCCATCCATTCCCTACTTTTTAGAAAAGAAGAACTATAAATTTAGAATATGTATTTAGTTTTAACAGAACATCAGTTCAGAGTTAACATTTGTTCTTTTTGTATGGGAGAGTCCTGCCAATTTTTTTCCTAATAATGTCTACAAAGTTGATAATTCATAAAATAAATCTGGTTCTGGGAGATGGTAAATTGACAACCTTTTACGGACTTAATGATCATAAGGTTGGCACACAATTCAGTCTTTCTGCATTTAATGAAGAGCAAGTTGCTATGCCAGGAAGACTATCATCTGTTGGTGTTATCTTGTCTCTGGCAGGAACTTGAGAAGCTCCAGTCTAGACTCTTTTCATGTTTGTTTCTTTTGTCCATCTTGTCTTCAAGATGACCTGAAGAACATGGGGATAAAATGAATGGCTGAATTTGAGGAGATTCCAGTTTACGCTCATCTTTACTTCAATAGTCTCCCTCCTGCGCCACGTATGACATCATGGAAAACTTTGGAGCGCAGAGAGAAATAGTGCACTGCTCTTACTATTTTGAGACCAACATAAGAGCTAAAAATATCAATTCAAAACACAGGATTCCTCAAATGTTTTCACCTACGGCCCTGTGATGCGAGTGGCATATAAGCCGGTGAATTTGGGCCGTGAAGCTGAAAAGCTGAGATATTTCAGCATGGCTTAATCATGGAAGGATTTATTAAAAAGGTTCAAACAGTCCTGTTTTATCTGGTATGTGAGCTTTGTTGATTTGGGTACTTACCTTCAGCAGCCGCTATATTCTACTTGTCTAAAGATAATCTAAAAGGAATTTCCATGAAGAGCTGAGCTTGTTTGTATTTGACTGTCATACAAGTTTTTTCTGTCCAATCCTATAAAACTACAGCTTCTTTTCATTTTGTTCAGGAAAGGCTTTGAAGTTTTATGTAAAAATGACCCATTTTCCTTTTAATTAGATTGAGTTGGACTGTGTGTAATTGGATTTGAATAACAGTTTTAGACTGACTGTAACTAGATTATATTGGAATAAATTGGGCTGCACAGTGCATCAGTCATTAGCACTGTTGGGGACAGCTTGGCTCAGTGGTAAGGAGGTTATCTTCCAATCAGAGGTTCAGGGATTTGATCCCCAACACCTGCAGCGTGCTTATGTATCCTTGGGCAAGACACTGAATGCCCCCACTGTCCCCGATATGCTTTTCAGTGTTTGAGTGGGAATACAAAAGTTCTGTATATACTGTGTAAAATATACAGTAAAACAGAAAGCAATGTATGAATGAATGCACAAGTTATAGAGGCCCTATATAAGTGTGAACCATTTACTGTCACCTTAGAGCGAGAAGACAATGGGTTTGAATAACAGCTGGTATTTACTTTTCTTTTTGTGGATGTTTTGTTTGTGTTCTCCATTTTCCAAAAATGTACATGTTAGGGTAACTGGGAATTCTAAATTGGCTCTTGGTGTGTGTGTGCATGATGGTTTCTCTCCAAAGTTAGCTAATTAAGTCCTTAAGATGTCTTTAAATAAATTTAGGGGCAACATTTTACTCTGACATTGTCAAGAATGTTAAATCCCCCATGAGGGTCTGTAAAAATTGCCATAAAGCTAAGTGCAATCAGCATAGCTGTGCATATAGTATAAGTTAGTACATATAGTTATTCATGTAGGTATTATTCTCAGACAAAGGCCAGGGTGAAATTTTGGCACCACACTAAAAATTGAATCCTAAGGTTTGGGCCCAGACTGTGAGTCACAGTTATACTGTACATTACACCAAACCTATTTGTCCTGCTTTTCATCAAACACTGTTGAGCTCTCGAAGCAGGACACAAAGATCTTGCACTTAAGGGTGAAAGCAGAAGTTGTGAAGGAAGTTCAAGAGAGTGTTCAATAGGTAACCAGGCCCAGACTAGAGTGTGATTTGGACAGTGGGGTGACCTGTATTGAAAAGGCAATTTATTGTCAGATAGGGGCACAGACAAGATGCAAGGGCAAGGGTATGTCCTGCGTGGGACAAAGAGCAACAAATGGGAGAGTGGGTAGTTAAGTTTTGTCATCTTCTTGGTGCACTACCAGAGCTGCGGATGACCCTGACAGCGTCAATCCTAACAACTCACCAAGCCATTCAATTGGTAGCAAATCCAGCTCCCAGTTTATTCTTCTAATCACTGCTATCTATTTGGACCTGTGTTGTGGGTCGATTTTTGGAAATAATGATGTGGAAGATTTGGTTTGTCCATCTGATAATTTGTACAACCTACTGTAGAGCATGGGAATACTATTTTGATGATATTTAGGAAAATGACTCACTTTTAACAGGAATCACATCACATCACATTAAACTAACAAAGAAATTTTGATGTCCAGCATGAATAACCATGGACCAGCTCTGCCTTAATTTGTGCTTTCACATAGTCGTACCTTTGCAGTTTTGATTACTTTGTACCCATATGTTTGGGTACAAAAAGAAGCCGTTAGCTTTGTACTCACCTCTACCCACATCTTATCTGCCTTGGCTTGCTTCACACCCATTTTTGTCAGTTCTGTACCCACCTTGGCTGTCCCTCCCTCTCTAACTTTTATAATTTAATCTACTGGAGTGCACTTTTTTAATCATCAGTATGGTTGAATTTGGGTATTCAGGGCTATATCTTTCTATGTTTTCTGAATAACTCTTCTCAAGACAGAAGAAACTTGAAATCAGAGATTATATTCCAAAACTTTTTATGTGTACAATTTTTTTTCCTTTTTTTGTTTGAGTTAAAGTTTGTTTCCTTACCTGGTGCACTTTTTGATTTGTGTTGAGCATCTGACTTTGTGGATTATTAATGTTATTTATTGTAAAGTGCATTTCATTTTTTAACTTGAACTGGCTAACATAATTTTTCGAAAAGCTCTTGTACAATTTGAAGGAGTAGGTCCTGTATGTCCAGACTGTGTAGGTAAAGGAAAAAGCTCAGCTCACCATTGTTGCCTTCTCCTGGTTTCTTCACCCTGTGGTACGTCCTGTGTGTCTGCTGTCCAGCCTTTCCATGATCCTGTGTGGCCCTCTGTGGGTGACCACCATGCTGTCTGTCCTGCTGACTGTTGTTGCGGACCTCTGAGTGTTTTACAACGTTCATGACTCCCCCCTTCACTCCCCAGTGGATGACATTTCTTCTTGGGTCACCTCTCTTCAGAAGACCAGAAAGAAGAATAAGAGCAGATCCTCGGTGCACAGCAGAGTGAGATTTGACTCTGATTACCACCTCAGTTAGCAGGAACAGTAAAAAAGCCATTACTAATAGAGTTTGAACTACCAGAACAGAAAAAAATAAACAGACATTTAAATGTTTGCATATGACAACTCCTCCTCTTTGCTGGGAGCTCAAGCAAAGCCAAGTTAGTGTTTGCAGAATACAACACACGTTCCAGATTTTGTATTGTTTCTTTTCAGAGGCCCCATCTGAGCTCCGGCAGACGGCGAGCATGCGGCTGTTTGTTTACACTTCTTTAAGCACACTTTAAGCCACATCATGCACCCCTACCCCACCATCAGTCACTACCTCTGCTGACAACTTATTAATTTACTCCATTTGCAAAGTGCAGAGCCTATAACTCATGAACAAATATCAAACACATCTACATAGTAGATTCAGGAACTTAAAGAACCCCTAAGGTTCCAATGTGAAAAATGAGCCTGTTAATCAGAGACCAAACCAGCCAGGTTTGTTGTTCAGCCTGTGTACTTTTCATACATTAAATCATCTCCTGTGGCCTAAACCAAAAGGCACCACAAACATACATTTGTTTTCCTATCACCCACTGCCTTTCATTCTAGTGCTTTAGACTAAGTTCAGTTGTAGCTGTTTTGGTCATACTTTGAGCATAACGTCTTTCAATAGACGATTGTGCATAATGTTATTTTCAGAGTATGTGTTGTGAATGACTCTCAGCTACTACCACATCAAACTTTTGCTCAATCTCTGTTAAATTGATTGAGTTATACTAAGTTTTGTATTGGCTATTGCCAATTATCTATGGAGGCCAACTTGAATTTGGCAGACTCCAAAGTTAAACAGTTTTACATCCAGTTATTATTTTCTATAGGTTTCATTAAAATCTGTCCAGTAGTTTATGAGATATTTTGCTAACAGACAAACAGGGTTGACTCCAAAAGTTATTGCTAAGGTTTTAAGCAAAGAGCTCATTCAATGAGTAGCCTTTGAAGGATGTGTTGAGTTTCAACTGAGTTTTAGCTAAAACTGCACATAATCTTTGCCCAATATTTGTAAAATACACCAAATTATAGGGATTTTTTTTGTGTGTTGCCCATCTTTAATGAGGATGGCTCCAAAGGTTAATCAGTTTTAGAGGTGCATCCAATGATTATTGTGAACACATTAGATCTGGCAACACTGCTAGGTTGGAAGTTTTTTTCTTTAAAAAAGGGGACCAGAGGGTGTGTTCCAATTACAGAGGGATCAGTCCTCAGCCTCCTTGGGAAGGTCTATGCAGAAATGTTGGAGAGGAGAGTTTGACTGATAATCATACTTTATATTCAGGAGGCGCAATGCAGTTTTTGTCCTGCCTGATGAACACCAACCCTTTACCTTGCCAGGAAGGTAAAGATACTTTAAACAGATACTTAGTTTTTTTCCTGATTTTTTTTATATATATTTGGACACACTGTTATTTTTTAAGCAAGTACCTTATTACCTATTTTTTAGCATTTCAGTGACATTAACTAAATATACACTACTGTAGATAATTTTTAAACAGATGCTTTTTTTTCTCTTTGTTTAAAAAACTTTTTATGTCCAAACAATTCTAACAACAGTAAAATACCCAGGCTGTGCCACTAGGTGCGGACATCCACATGAACAGCATATCAAATACAGAGAAAGAACTTACTTAGCTCGGCAGGAAAAAATTCCCAAACATTTTTGATACTCTTTACATTTCTTTTTCAGCTAAAAACCATTTAAATACACGATCACAGGTGACAGGACCAGGATAAGGGCACAGAAAAACTAGTAAAACTGGCTCCATTGTTGTTTGCCAGATAGTTTGGTTTCTAGACCACAAAGTGAAAGTAGGGATGTGTGAAACAGGTTGATATAGATTGTTTTTCAAAAGCTCTGTATTTCAGGCTCAGAGTGACATACCATCAACAGACGTTTTTTAAATCACCACTTTGGAAAGTGTTTCTAAGGAAAACTCAGCTTGAACATGGATGAGAGGTGCAAAAGCAGAAGAAAATCTGTTTTTAAAGATCCAGAGTAAGGTAGATGGGGTCAATTAAAAGGAGATTCAGTCTTCTGTCTTTCATTCCCACACTAAAATGAAGTTGAGATAATAGCAGAACTTCATGTTCTTGCCTATCATCATAGTTTCTTTATGTTTATTTTAAAGGTGTGTGCTATACTTCAAAAGGATTTTGGTCCAGACTCTGTTCCATATGATGGATAAGAACCTCTTTAAGCATCTACAAAGGTGTATCATATTAAAGAGAACGTTATGTCTGATCAGCACAGCTTGTCTCGGTACTTTCAGTATAGCATTTCCAGTGTTAGCAAACATACATTAAAGGAAAAGTTAATTTTACACTTTGGAAATGGGGAGGTTTCATAAAACTACATCCACTACTGGGAGAATAACAGCTGAAGAGGGTCTGAGATCATCTATGGAGACACTTTAATGGCTTTGCTTTGTGTCTACATGTAGATTAATGAGAAAAAGCTATTTGAAATTTGTGTTCACTTCAGTTAATTAACTATAAGCAGAACTTTCTGCACACATCAGATCAAAATATTGATCACATTAGAGTGATAAACAATCTTATCTTCTTCCAGACCACAGTGCACTGCTGAAGTTGAGCGGACATTCAAATATCCGTCGTCTAATACATTTAAAATACAAAAGTATGGCAACATAACCTGAACAGAGTTTTTTTAAAGCTAATTTTCAACATAAAATAGTCTAATCTATCTGTAAATGGGACTTCAGTTTTGAAATAAAACATTTATTTGGCATGGTCTCTTGTAAAATCTAAGAAAATTATTCTTTTGCTTTTTTTTTTGGTGGGGGGGATTCAACTCACTTGATCATGAAAACAGTGCTGTAGACACTGCATGTACTCAGGAGATATCTTGACACAAAGATTACATGTAGTGTGGTTGAAGGAACAAAAAGGGGTTCCACAGCATACTGTACATAAACATTAGTCAGGGGGAAAAATAACAAACCGCTGCATTTACCTCAGAAAGAAGACAACACTTACAGTAAATCACTCTGTTAAAAGGCCAGAGAAGCTTCAGGAGGAAGCTCTTTACTGAAGCCTTAACTGATGGGCCCACGTTGAAAGCCCACCCAGACATTGATAGGGTCCGCTCTGACGATTTACACTGCAGGGACTGAGGATAGGCAGGGAAAGGCAGAGCAAATCACTGCCTTGGAGATGCGAGTTCAACTCAGTGTTTTCTATTAGCTCAGACTACAAGAAGTTATCACTCAATCTACTTTTTATATGACACCGAGACAGTGACCGAGGAAAAATGTCTGTCCTTTGTGTAGATTGAGAAAAGAAGTGTGGATGCAAAAAAAGGGGGAGAGGACAATTCTGTGTTCAAAGGAGCCAGGTTCTAATCTGATGCTGTCTGCTGAATAGCGGCCAGTATCTCTATGTCAATACAATAAGAGCCAAGACACGTGGCATTAGAAGCTCCATCTAGATGAGATGATAGCACTGAAGACTCGTCCTCCCGGTAATTCCCTCTGAAGGGGCAGACCACTGACTGTATTATCTACTCTGCTCTCTAATGACTCACAGATTAAGGAGTGACTGGAAGAACAGGCAGTCAGTTATCTGCTCAGGTTCACAACCCTAACCCTATGTTTTCCTTGAGAAGGGAATGTTAATCTTTATTACATGGCAGTGTTTAGATAATTGGTGACAGACTTTACTCGTGTGATGTCATGAAAGCATTTTGTCAGTGATTAAGTGACTTGAGACTAAAAATTGTTTGCACGTTTCTTTTCACGTTTGGGGAAGATTTTGAACAAATTTTAAGAAAAATACCAGGAGAAAATAGGTTTTTAAATGTTATTTTCTATCTAGAATCATTTAATCCATCCATCCATCCATCCATCCATCCATCCATCCATCCATCCATCCATCCATCCATCCATCCATCCATCCATC
>JAOXNZ010000064.1:7340247-7351726 GCA_028566095.1 Kryptolebias brasiliensis | reverse complement strand
CCAAATGTAACAATGGTCATTATGAACAAACAGTTCAGTTTTAGTTTCAACAGACCACAGGAAGCATCTAAAAAAAATACGGTCTTAGAGAAACTTTTTTATTTTGTTTTCAGAGTAATGGCTTCTTCCTCTCTGAGTGAGCTTTCAGCCATGTTGGTTCAGGACTAATTTCTCTGTGGATAATGACTCTCTGACCAGCTTCAGCAGCATCTTCACAAGGTGCTTTGCCTTTGTTTTGGAGTTGATGTGCATATTTTGCACCAACACACATTCATCTCAGGAACACAGAACCTGTCTCCTTTCTGAGCTGTATGATGGCAGGACTTTCCCTTGGTCTTTTTACTTGTGTATAATCATTTGAACATATAAATGTGGTGGCTTCAGACATTTGGAAATTTACCCAAAGTTGAACCAGAGTTGTGGAGGTTGACAGTTCTCTTCCTTCTATCTTGAGTGATTTCAGAGTAATCTTAGTGTATGTAAATCTGTGAATTTGAAGAAAGTAATCAATAATTTTCTAAACAATCTAGTCATGAGTGAGCAAGAGTGTGAACGGTTGCTTTTAGAAAAACAATAAAATGTTTTGTTTGTCCCTTTTTTTTCTTTCACATGTAATTAATAAATACAAGGCCTCAGCAGTTTTACACTTGTTTTATAATAATCCATATATATCTAAAGAAATATTAAAGCTGAGCCAGTGGCTCATTAGGCTCTTTATGGTAATGTCACATCTATGTCACACACCTTTGTGTAAATCCAATTTAAAATATCAAAATCCTAGTTAACTCATATAAGGCCAACTTTCTGTGACCCATTTAAAGTCTGAATCATGTTTCTACTTTGAAGTTCTATATGTGACCATTTTGTCACAGTTTATTTTTGCAGAATTTGCTTACACTTTACAATGTGCTGCTACCAAAAATCATAGCCCAATGTTTCCTATTGAGTCACATATTTTGGTGTATTTTTATGGATTGTTTTTTCCAAAGCTACAGGAGTGGTAGTAAATTGAAAAAATGGGATGAAAATGGAAGAATAACGGCTGAATAGATTTAACGGCACCCAATGCATAGGCCCCAAATAATGACCTGCTCATGTGATAGAACAGATTGCTGAGACCATGTTCTGCCACAACTGATGTGTGAGCGGATGAATGAAACACACACTACTCGGAATTTACCCATTTTCATGTAAACATTAAAGGCAGATAACACCATCAATCAGTTTAATTACATCTCAGTTTTAATTATAATCCCAATGTCAAAGGAGCAGGGATTATTAGTGAGTGTTTGACTCTCACATCGCTGTTGTTTGGACCAACAGAACCAGCTCCCTGCTGGCAGCATGAAGAATGACCTGTGTGTTTAACTTATTCAATACAAAGCAGCCATGTAATCTAAATACATATAGTAATATAAATACAGAAGAACCGTATAATCTCACCCATACTGCATCCATCCTCACATTGTGTGTGTATGGACTGGGACATCTTGGCTATGCCTCCTGCCCCAGCTCTGGTTGGGTAGGCTGGCACTTTGTGTTTAAAAAGCTCCCGGAAAGTTTACAGTGAGTGTACTTCTGCCGGGCTTTGTGTGACAAGCTTTAACGCACCATACCCATCAGCAGCAAAACACTCACAGACCTCCCTGGAATCCACCCTGCCACTTTCCATTCATGCATTTTCATGCATCCCATTGCTTCTTTCAGTGGGCCCATCTCTGCAAACCTTTGTTGGCAATTAGTATTACTTCTGTTTGTCAGTCTGCAACCTAAGATGCTACTGTGTGTTTACTGCACTTTTGTTCTGTTGTGTGTCACATTTTAGAACAGTCTTCGCTTGAAAAGAAAATTTCTGATGCAACAGTTTCATCAAATGACCCATTCTGATTGGCAATAGCCCTCAAAAAGTTTTAAACAAAAAAGTGGTTCCTGTATCTAATGTTTCTTTAAAGTTCACAGCTTGTGTTTAACAATGAAATATTAATATATTGAGTCAAATGTTTTCATTAGATGAGAGGGCCAGACTGCAGGCAGGCAAGTTCAGCACCCGGACTCTTCTACTACAAATCCAGGCTGTTGTAATGGATGCAGTGTGCTGTTTAACATCGTCTTGCTGAAATACGCAAGGCCTTCCCTAAAAAAAAAGATGTCTTCTAGATGGTAGCATATGTTGTTTTAAAGCCTGTATATAGCTTTCTGCATTAATGGTGCCTTTTCAGATGTGTAAGATGCCCATGTGCTGGGGACAATAATGCACCTTCATACCATCAGAGATGCAGGCTTCTGAACTGTGTGCTGGTACCAGGCCGCATGGATGGTCCTTAAAGAGAATAAGGAGAATGTTTCCAAAAAGAAGTTTAAATTTTGATTCGTCGGACAACAGAACAGTTATTTTCTTTGCCTCAGTCCATTTTAAAGAACTTTGGCCCAGATAAGAGGGTGACATTCCTGGATGTAGTTCACATAAGACTTTGCATTATTTGCACGATAGAGCTTTAATCAGCATTTGTGGATGGTACAGCAAACTCTGATTACAGACTATGATTTGTGGAAGTGTTCCTGAGTCCATGCAGTGATATTCAGAACAGAATCAGACCTGTTTTTAATGCAGTGGCCCCTGAGGGCCCGAAGATCACGGGCATCCAGTACTGACTTTCAGTCCTGTCCTTTGAGCTCAGAGATTTTTTTGCAGATTCTTGAAATTTTTTGATGATATTATGAACTGTAGATGATGGGATATTCAAAGCATTCCCAATTTTATATTGAGGAACATTTTTCTGAAACTGGTCCACTTTTTTTAGGCACAGTTTTTTGCAGACTTTACTCTTTAGTCTTTAATTCAGCCTCTAAAATCCTTTTTTTATACTCAGTCATCTTACTGACCTGTTGCTAATTACCATAATTAGTTACAAATTGGTCCTCCAGCTGTTTCTTATTTGTATCACTTACATTTACTGCCTTTTGTTCACTCCTGAAACTTTTCTTCATCCACTCCATCCTGCCTGGACTCTCTTCTTCACCTCTTTACCACACTTCCTGTTTTCCTGGACAGTCGACCCTAAGTACTTGAAGTCCTGCACCTTTGTGACAGAGAACACATTGGTTCACACTTTATGTGTTTTTGTTTTTATTTTTAAACAGGTCCTAGTGTTCTTTGTGTTTTGAAAACAAACAAAAAACGACATTTTACTGACTAAACAATCAATACCTGTTTCTTCATTTGGCCAGCAAATACTCTTGAAAAGTTAACAATTGGCCAAAGTCTGACTTGTAATATTCCACATACTCATGCCTTTAAGCTTTTAGTAACTGTTTTGCTAATTTTAGCTTTTAGCTATGGTTTCGTTAATTTAGGCTTTGCAATGCTCGCAGATTTCTCACATTAGAAATTCAACCTGATTATAAGAACTTTTAGGTTACCACTAAGGAAATATTCATGTTTTATGGGGAAAGTTGAGATTGACTGCAAATATAAACAATCAAAGATGATTTATTCCTATTACTCAGATCACACAGAAACAATCGTTAAAACTTTTACAACCAGACTTTAGTTTTTTTTTTTTTTTTTTTTCAGCATCTCCACAGGCTTTTGTTTTGGAAAACTAAATTCTAGTGTGATTTGTGACCTCTCCAATGTCCACCCTGCCTCTTACACAATGACCACTGAAGATAGGCACCAGCTTCCCACAACCCAGAAGAGAAACAGCAGGTAAAGAAAATGCATGGATGATGCAGTGCAGTGAGCTGAAACACTGTACTATTCTTTTGTAAACTGTAAGCTTGGAAAGGAATGAAAAACCCTAAAATTCCAGATATAATGTAAATATCTGCTTTATTTCAGCCATCTTCTATAACAGACACTTCACTAAATGTTCATACCGACCACGACAGCAGACAGTTTTATGACGATGATGGTTCTCCTCCTTGAAGATGACTGTTGATGATTGTCGTGCTACAGATTGTATTCAATCTCTTCTCTAAAATAAACCACATGCTGTGTGTACTCCTTCAGGCACTTGGTCTCGAAAAACCAACGTGAAGAAGTACAGAAGTGACGTTATTGGGGTGACAGCAGTGATGAGTGGCAGCAAACAGCATACTCAATCTCCTGATTTTCCTTTAATCATTGTTCAGTCATACTGATTGCATTGTTTTACCTGCTTCCTTGTGTTTATTTTTTTTTAGTGTTCTTGGCATTTTAGTTTGTTACATCCTGCTCCATGTGCTCCATTTTTTTTGCTGCCTTGCCAGCCTTTAGTATTATTAAAAGTTCTTGTTTTCACTGAGCCACCTGATTCCTGAGTCTGCATTATGGATCCTCACAACCCATCATGATGATGACACTTTTAGCATTCACACAGAGACAGTTTGTTTGAGGCTAACTGTTTAGTTTGTGTTTCTGTCTGCTTTTCTAGTGATGCTCCCGCTGCTTCAAAGGTGGGAATCACTATGGTAACCAGTGACTCAGCAGATTTAGAGTCACTGGATCTTATGTTTTTTAGGGATTTTCTCTTTATGTTATTTCACTATGGCTGACCTCATAAATCCTGTAGAATTTGAACTTTTTTGTCATGATTACAACTTTTAAGTTCAGGATATTAAAATATAGCTTTTGCAGATTTTAGTAATTAAAAAGAAAAAACAAACAAACAAAAAAACAAGCAAATAACATATCAATTATATTAAACAAGCTTCTCATTGGACATCTGAGGGCCCTGTCGCAGTTTTAACTGTACGGCGTCAGTAGCAACCTGTGCTACAACACTACATGAGCTGCTGACACAGAACAGAGGAGATCCACTCCAGTACAAACATCTGACCGTGACAACGACCATGTGTGGAATTTTCCCTCTTTTTTTAATGCCAAATGTCCACTTTCCAGACGGTTATAAATAGATGCATATCTGTAAAAGGTAAAGAGTTAATGGGCGCGTTTGTTCTCGAAGAACGGAGTGTCTCTGAGTTTTGCGTCGGCCTGATCAGACAGCTCAACAGAGACTAACAAGATGCTGCTCTTGTTTAAAATGTGTCACATCATCTTTAACACACAAAAGCTCCCAGCCAAAAGTCTCCCCCCATCTCCCAAATCCCAAGGCTCCAGATCAATGCGGTCTGTGTACTCTCACTGCTTCATAAAAGTAAATCCAGACAGCGTCTTGTGTCAAAGATGAGACGTTTGAGTGTGTGTGAGTCGCTGGTCGGTCAGTGTTTACCGATGTGCTCGTGGGTCCAAGATGTTCGACCTCTGAGGCTGCAGCACGTTTTTTGTTATATTTATTCACAAGGGTGAATAATTCGGCATCTTTGAGTGTCTGGAGACATCTACTACGGATAAGTGCGAAATACATTTCCAATGAGTGAAATCATGTGTTTAGGTTGTGCGCTGCTGATGTAATAAATACAAGGGCTTTGGACTGGAGGATACAGATATATTTTTGTGATGAGTGCAGATAAGAGAGGACTAATTATGTTACGTTTTGTCAAACTGGCAACGATTCACAAACTGTAGGATTTGTGTTTTTATCACTCCGTTAATCAGTTCAAAAACAACTCTTTTTCTGGGCTAAACTACTTTGGATTGTTGTGATCATACGACGCAGGAAGATAGTCATCCCACACATTATGATACAATAAAAGCAGACGTGATTTCATGAAACAATGTAATGTATACTATCCGTCTCCTCCCATATGAGAGTTTTAAGCTAAGACTATATTATGTTGAGAAATGAAAAAATAACTATATGCAATCTCATATAATACTGTCAGATGTCACACTCAGAGTATCTGTTCTCAATGACCCTTAGCTACTACTCCATCATTTTTAGCTCAATATCTATAAAATTGACTGAGCTATAGCCATATAGCCATTTTTGTGATGGGTGATATTGAATAGCTTTGGTGGCCATCTTAAACTAGATTGACTCCAAAGGTTAATCAGTTGTAGATCTACATCCAATGACCACATTCTAAAAGTTTCATTTAAATATGTCCAGTGGTTCATGAGATATTTTGCTAACAAACAAACTGGATTCACTCCAACAGTTAACGCTAAGGTTTAAGCAAAGGTCTTGTACAAACGGTAGCTGTTGGAGTATGTATTGAGGAATACTCTGAGCTACCAACATACCAAATTTTAGCACATCTGTAAAACTGACTGAATTAAAGCCATTTGTGTTTTTAAGGTCACTTGGCTGTGGCAGCCATCTTGAATTGGGTTTGCTCCAAAATGTAACCACTTATAGATATACATCCATTGATTAATTTCTAAGAGTTTCATTAAAATCTGTCCAATGGTTCATGAGATATTCAGCAAACACGACAATCAACACCCATGCATGCACACAGAGGCAAAACATTATCGCCCACCTTCCAGCTTTTAGAGATAATAATGATCACAAAACCTAACATCTGTCAAGCCTCACGTTAAAATTTGAAGGGAAAATGTCTCCCATGAATCAAACTTGTATTTTAGCAACAGGGGTTTATACACAACATTTGTTGGTAATTAAAACCAGTGAGCCATTTTGTTTTATAAACCTTTAAAAGCTGCATTTCTTTTACTATATTTTCTGTCAGTTCTACTATTTATATTCATTTGTATGTCGTCACACACAGCTGGGATTTTGCTACGCTCTTATTTTTATTTTAAATTTTAATTTTAAAATTGGTTTTTGGAGGTTATTTTGCCTGAGCCACCTTAAATAAGGTGTTGGACTGATAAAGTTTTCCGAGGAGTCGCTTTAACCCTCACATAAATTAAAACCTTACAAACTTAATTGAATTCTGGTCAAACCATTTTATCTCAGTTGTTGTAAGGTTGTTATAAAATAACAAATACATGTAAAATATTTTAATGGCACATTTTATTTTCTCACATTGCTTTCATCCCTCCCATCCCTCTCCTCCGCTGCTGACCACAAGAGGCCCCATGCGGGCCAGATTTGGCCCACGGGCCATCATATGGCGATGATTGTTTCAGAAAGAAAAAGTGTAAAAAACCACAAAGAACTACTGTACTAATCTTACAGTATTAAATCATAACTTGTTGCAAGTTACATATAATAAAAAATGGTGGTCCCGTTCTGAAAACAGGGTTTATGGTAATAATAAAAGTCATAAAACCCACTAGGGGGGTAAAACATACACAGAAATTATGGTTTGTTACAACAAGAACATTTTCTTTGTTTGTTTGTTAGTAATGCTTTTGTTTTTTTAATAAAAATTCCTTAAGAAAATCCCAAGGATGGTGAACTGTTCAGCAGGAAGGAGGTAGGTGCCGTCAAGTCTCAAAATTCATCCTCCTGATAGATCGGTTTTACTGGAATAAATTAAATCTAAGCTTTCCTGTTGGATTTATCCATCTGAAGCTACACTTTGTGTGTATGTGAGTGTGTGTGTGTCATGTGAAGCCTCTTTCTGTGTTTCCAGGGTCGGCGAGCAGCGATCCGCAGGATGACCACAGAGACCCGTTCCAGGGTTGGAGCTCTCTCCTCTGTCCGAAACAAACAGCAGAGCTTCACGCTGAAACATCAGCCGCTTAATTAGCTGCTAATTAGAAACCAGTCTGACCTGCGGGCTTTTTATTCACAGCTCTGACTGTTTCAGTTTAATCACCAAAAGTACATAAACTGTGAGACAAATTAGGCTCGTTAGGAGGGAAACGTCTGATGTCTAAAAATAATACACTTCTACACTTACTGCAGCATAAACACACAATATGGACGCTTTGTTCACACTGAGCAGTGTTTACTAACTGCAAGTGAAAAGCGGGCTGTTGTTACCTGTGTTTGTCTGTTAGCAAAATATCTCATGAACCGCTCGACAGATTTTAATGAAACTTTGAGAGTAATCATTGGATATACATGTGCAACTGATTAGGATTTAGAGTCAACTCAGTTCAAGATGTCCACCACAGCTAACTGACATTAGCCCAAATGAAAATGACTCCAACTCAGTCAATTTTAAAGACACTGAGCTCAGATTTGGTGGGATAGTAGCTGAGATTCCTCCCCGACACATACCGTGGAAACTAATAGATCGCACAAGATTTTTGTTTAAAATTTTGGCTTTAACTGTTGGAATCAACTGTCTGTCTGGTAGCAAAATATCTTGTTACCCACTGAACAGATCTTAATGAAATTCTCAGAAAGTAAGTATTGGAAATGCATCTACAAGTGGTTAACTTTTGAAGTCAACTCAATTCAAGATGGCCACCACAGCTAATTGATCTTAACAGACACAAAATGGCTATAACTCAGTTAACCCAGTTTTACAGATATTGAGCTAGAATTTGTTGTGGTAGTAGCTTAGGCTGATCCCCAACACATACACTGAATGCTAACAGATTGTGTAACATCTTTAAAATTTTGACATGCAGTCGCAGGCGGTATGCATTCCTTCAAGGAATGCTAGTTTCACAAGTTTCAGTGTTCTTCTTTTTTTTTTTCAAAATAAAACTAGAAACAATTGGTGCATTTTATTGCATAAAAATCTGGTTTATTTAAACTGTGTGAACATTATAATTTAAGTCAAGGTGTTCATATTTATTCTGAGTATAGATCATTGAGAATAAAATAATAGTAGTATATAATATTAATGTAAACAATTGTAGGTCAGGATGCAACATAAAAGATTTGGGTCTGACTACTTTCTGAAGCCATAGCAGTTTTGTATCAATTTCTAAGACATTTCTAGTAATGATTAACTGCAAAAGTTATGAGTGTGTCCCACTCACTGAGAGCATGTCTAAAGCTGTTTTTGATGATGAATGACATCCTTTTAAAAAATGAAGTGAGACTCGTTCTGTTTTTCAGTTCCTACACTATAAATGAAAACTATCCACATGCATCTCTGTGCACGTCCCAGCTGTTTAAAACCAGCTATAAAGGCTAACTATGTAGCGGCCAGATGTGTCCTGCTGGAGGTTCTGGGACAGTGAAAGTGAGCAGCTCTGTCTTAGTTCTGTCTTTGATTAATGTGCACTTTTAATGTTTATTTTCTCTAATTTCACTTCATGAGAGCTCTCATTTCTAACCCAAATATAAAATAGGTCGTCAAAACAGAGAGGCTTAATCCGATGTCAGTCAGAATTGTGTTTGCCTTTGTCAGATCCCGAGTCAGGTGAACAGAAAGATGTTGTCTTTGGTAAATGTTCAGTCATTTCTGTGTTCTTCTGTGCAGAAACTGTTTCCTGTCAATCAACCTTTTACTGAGTGGCTCTAAAGTTTTGTTATTCACTAAGCAAACCAGGTTTTAGAACATTTTTATTACCAGGAAAAAGCTGGCTAATGGATATCCTGTACGTCACTTCAGTATCTGCTGAGTCACTGGTTGTCATGGTGATTCCCATCTTTTCTGGAGAGTAGACAAAGGGAGGGGAGTGCAGAGCGTCCTTCTTCAGCAGACAGGCAGGAACACTATCTAGAAACTGAGCCTCAAACAAACTGTTGCTGTGTGAAAACTAGACATTTTATTTAAATAATTCTTGAACCATAAGTGGTAAATAAATTCTGGCAGCAGGTACATGTACATTTTTATTTACCTACAGTGCATTATTTAGAGATATGACAGGTTAAAGCAGGGGTAGGCAATCCTGGTCCTCGAGTGCCACTATCCTGCGTGTTTTACCTGTTTCCCTGCTCCAACACACCTGATTCAGTGGTTAAATGACCTCTTCATGTTCTGCAGAAGCCTGTTAATCAGCTATTGATTCAAATTAGGCAGAGAAACAAGTAAAACATGCAGGATAGTGGCACTCGAGGACCAGGGTTGTCTACCCCTGGGTTAAAGAGACATTCTACTTCAGGCTCTGTAGAGAAAATTCAGAGTTCAGATATAATGGGAGGCAGAGCTTTGCTGTCAGCTCTCTGCACTCGGGGTGGCTTTGAGAGAAAACTTTAAGTCCTTTAGCAGAGAGAAACACTGGGTAAAATTAGACAAAAATGCCGACATATTGATGTATAAACTGTGAAAATGGAGGAGAAATTCTTGACAGAAAAAACAGTTTAAACAACAAATTTTCTGATCATTTCACAAGATCAGAATCGAGTGTGTGCCATCATCACAACATTCTGTGGTAAAATCTCTAAATATCATAAAACTGAAAATATGATTGTGTTAAAAACAATTAAAATATTAGCTGAGTGATATAAAATCTAATTTTTGGTGACCATTTTAATTTTTAATGATGTTTCTGCTGGAAAGTATGAATTATAAAGCTCCAACAAAAGCAGGGTTTTCTCACTATTTTCACCAAAATCCCATTGTTGTCAGGATTTTTTTTCTTTTGCTGTTTTAGATACATTTTGTCTAATTGTATAATATACTGCTACCAAGAGTCAAAGCACACTTTTCCTGTTTGACCTGCATGTACAAATTTTTCTAAAACTGCTGGGGTAGAAAGACACAAATTGTGACGTCCTTGTTGGTGTCCCTTTGTAAAATAAACTGTGACATCTGTGTTTTGGTGCCCACCAAAAACTTTTGCTTTGATAATCCCAGACTTCCTATGACACAGCTCTCAGTTTAGCAGAGGGCTTCACTAATAGCTTTCTTTTCAAATGATCGCTTTGCTTCACAACTTCAGAAGAGGGCAGCGAGCATGAAATTTAATTATGGTGCACACGCTCCGCAGCTCTGTCCACAGCTGTCTGCTTTAATCTTCCTTTGCTCTCGGAGATTCTCAGCATCTTATAGCCAGGCCTCTTCACCATTTTCCCTCCTGCACTTTTATTGATGCACATATTATGTTTTCCTTCTTGCCTTCAGCGTATGGTGACCTAAACTTTACAACAACTGCCGTTGGCATTAGCATTAGTGTCCCTCTTGCCAACCCTGTAACTCATTCCCACTGCTTCCTGTGTCCGTTTGTTTTTTTATACCAAACTAAAAAATCCCCTCTTCAGAAAAAGGTATGGATCAACCGTCTGTGCAAATGACTCCATATCATTTAAACTTCTCATACAAAAAGTTGTAAACTTTCTGTAACCTTGACACTCTTCACATTGAGACGTTGCACTCATACACTATAAAGAAGACTGCCTCATTAGACCGGCACTGCTCAGAATTATAGACCAAGCATTCCTTAAAGGAATGCATACCGCACACAGCTTTATACAAAAATGATCTTATGCTGAGAAGGGACAGAGTAATACCTGTTTTGGTCAAACCTTGTAAATGACATTATGAACGAAATTTAGCTCAATGTCAACAAAAAAAGCACATGCAGACAGGGGCAAAAACATTGTAGCCTTGCACTATTTAGTGTCCATAGACTGTCAGCTACTACAAGACCAACTTGAAACTCTGTACTTGTATAATTGACTGAGTTATCGCCATTTTTGTGTTGGCTAAGGTTGTTTAACTGTTCAGTTTATGTACATCCAGTGATTATTTTCTAAGAAATTCAATGAAAATGTCTACTAAGATTCCTCGCTTACAAAAAAACACGCACACAGCCGGGGGGGGGGGGGGGGGGGGG
>JAOXNZ010000064.1:7321501-7335428 GCA_028566095.1 Kryptolebias brasiliensis | reverse complement strand
AAAATAAATTTTGGTGGTGATTCAGATTATGATCCAGATTGCACTATTTTTTTTTTTTTATCACGCTGAGGTCCTGGAGGAGGTTTGCCATCTCTGAGTTCTTTTAGTGTATAATCATTCCACCCTGGAAAATGCATAAATGAATACAAATCTACATAGGACATTGATGCCTATAATGAGTGAATGTAAACTGAGCTCAACTGTAATATTTTGGTTTAGTTATTTTTTCAAACTGTATGACTGATGTTTTTCATCAAAATGCAGTTAAATGGTCCAGATGACTTTACACCTGGAGCCTGAGCTTTTTCAAATGTTTTCTGTCTTTGCCGATTCAATCACATATAAGTTCGGAGGTATTTTAAAACAAAGTCTGCTTTCCACTATGCATGCTTCATGCAGATGGATAATACATGTTAATACAAGGTGTAAATGATATGAAAATCACCAAAATTGTAAAAAAAAAAAATCTGGTCTCTTCCCAAATTGTATGTGAAAATAGTTCATATATTAATTGTAACATCCACAGAATGTGCTGCAAAAATTTCCATACTGGTCACCTGTTTTTGAGAAAACTGCACACACACATGCAACCCCCCCCCCCCCACACACACACACACACCAACCCCTTTTAACTAGTACACAAAAACCTTTAGGTGAGCCAAAATACCTGAAGGGTGTGCAGATATACATTGTTCAACAAACACTGACTCATATTGGAGCAACAAAGTTACTATGTAAATATCAGTGTTCTGCTGAATGTATCAGTCTGCCAGGAATTGAATAAACCTTTGGACTGACAAAACGCACCGATCAGTCGGACAGATATATTCAGCAGCTTCAGCATACATACATTTGCTTAGTAACATGGACGTTGTTCATCTGAGAAAACAGCAACAAACTAAACACACAGTACCATGCAGATGTGTAGAGGTTTAATATTAGTATTATATTATTGTAACATTCTTTCATACCGACCGGTATGTCATTTTTGAGGACATCTTGTTTTTAACCCTGAAATATGATATAAAAAGGACTCCAGTTTGACAAGAAGTCTTCTGCCTTTTTCTTCATACACCGTGCTTTATGACTGATCTTACAGTTGATGATATAATAACTATTAACTATTTCACAGAACATTACTTCAAAATGTCCATCCCAACCTACAAATGAGAAAAATACTAACCAACATCCAAAACAACAAAAACACTTAAAATCTCAGCACTCTTTAAAGGACTTCATATTGCCGACAACCCTTCATGCCTGATTTTTAAGTTCGGAATCATATTATGCTATGAAATGATGAAGTTAAAGCTGTTTTGGTAAATCTCCATATTCCAAATTCACCTGTTCCTATGGTAATGTGTTTTTATAATGAGACCCCATTATCTGATCATTCCCACAATTCTTCATGTAAAGACTGCATAGAGAACATCACAAGTGCAATAAACATTACTCTGCTTGATAAGCAGAATGATGGAGCGCACACTCATGACCTCAAACACAGAGAATGTAATGAAAAATGAAACCTCTCTATCATCCTCTGAAGAATGTCAAAAACAAATATCTGCGTGGGCTCTCCAATGTCCCATGGCCTGCAGGAAAACAAGAAAGTGATGGCCCTGTACGGGACAGGGTGCTGCATGGTGAACGCCACGGCCAGCTGGCAGTACCATAAGCAAACATGGTGCACGTCACGGGGCCATGAATCAGAAGTAGGGGAAGTTTGCAGACAGAGGCCCTTGTGAATGTGATGGTGTGGATATAGCTCCGGTCATGTCAGACTGTGTGGGAAACACAAAGAGGGGCAGGCTGAGTAACATGGGTCGTCCCGCTCCCAAAGACAGGACTCTCGCTTCATCTCTTTCTTTTCTTTCAATCCCTCAATCTTTCTCCTAGTGGCAGGACCACACTTACAGTATATCTCTCCTGCATTCTTTGTTTATTCCTACTTTAAACAGTTTTAAGTCTCATACTGTTGTTCGGTTCAACATTTTTCTTTGATTAGTGAATGTAGTAGATGATTGAGTAGTAGATGCTGAAGTCTTTTATCATCATGCTGATACATCAAACATACCAGAGAGATTCCTAATGACAGATGCAGTTGTCAGTTACATTCACATAGCTTTTGTAAACATCTTACTAACTTGCTGAGACAAAATTGCCTTTTTTTTGTTGTTTGTCAGTCCATTTCACTTTTTTATGTCACTATAGAAAGAACAAAATGTAAGTGGTAAAGTCACTGATGTCCTGTCATTGTTTATTGTTACAGTCAAAAAAATGATTACATGTTCAATAAAGCCCTTAATGTTTTTTCTCTCTCCTGAAAATAGTTATTTTTCTTTAATTATTTTTCATGAAATCTAGATACTTTATTAAGTAATGGAGTGATATTCTCTTGCTTACCACCTTCTAATCAACAATTAAGTTTAATGCATTACCAAGAAACCGAGATCTGTGAAGGAGGTCCCTAAGGCTGAAATTCTAAATAAATGTTTACAAAGCTGAATCCATTTGAACCTTGGACTGTTCAGTACATTTAAATATAAAATCCATCTATACAACAACTTCCCATGGACTTGTGGGAAGATAGTCGTTCTCTAGCAAAGTTTGTTCCTTTACTCATTTTAGCTAGGATTAGCTTGTAGGTTTGCTAGTACATAAAAAATAACTGCAACTGAGTCAAGAGCAGGAAATAAACACCAGCAAAAGTGGTCATTCATAACACAGAAATGAATTCATAACATATATATGGTTATATATATGAATAAAATGTATTTTGAAGTTTTTTAAAGAAAAGTTTATTTATTTCTGTGTGGCCCAGTACCAAATGATCCATGGACCAGTTCAGTCATTGGCCCAGTGGTTGAGGACACCTGCCTTACAAGACTTTGTGATAGCCTGCAACATGTCTCAGTGATTGGCATCAGCTGGACTAGAGGTTCACCGTCCCATGTGTGGGCTGCCAATAACACCAGAGCAGAGACAGATGAGTTTGTGGTGAAGCCGTAACCAGGAGGCATGGACTGATGACTAATGTAATTCTGTTGTCATTTTATGATCCTATTATCACAGGAACCCAATGTCTGCATGTATGGTGGCACAACAGGGAGAATACCAATCCTGCCATTGTCATGGAGAGACACACTAGTGTTACTTTTGGCATCATGTTTTGGGGAGCCATCAGGTCTGACTTCAGGTCACCTCTGGAAGTGATTCATCCTGACAGCACAGAGTTACGCCAATGAGATCTGCATGTCTTACCTCTCCTGAGATAGCACTCTGGTACAATCTTTCGACAAGACAACACTTGTCCACACACCACGTCTGTTTATGGACTGCCTGCATCATGTCAAGGTCCTTCTGCTACTATTTGTTCATTATAGTCTCATACCAAAAGGTAGAAAGGCCAAAGGCAATAATGTCCGTCTGCTCTGTCTGCTCTCAGCCGTTGTGTCCTTGGGCAAGACATATTACCTGCCTTGCTTACTGGTGGTGGTCAGAGGGTTCAGTGGCATATGCCAATGTAATGGCAGCCTCACTTCTGTCAGTCTCCCCCAGAGTAGCTGTGGCTACAATGTAGCTCACCGCCATCAGTGTGTGACTGTGTGGATGAATGGGTGAATGACTGATTGTAGTGTAAAGCGCTTTGGAGTCCTTGGACTACATAAAGCGCTATACAAATGCAGGCCATTTACCATTTTAATGTTTTTTCCAGTGTCTGTGTGTATGTTTGTCTACAATTGATTAACCTTTTTAAGATGATTGCCACATCTAATTGATCTCAGGATATTGCATAATGTACTTTAAATTTGACCAAATTATCTATAGCTCCATCCCTTCTCATCATGAGATGATCTTCGTTAAAACTCTGACATGAAAGGTGGTGGGCGATATGCATTCCTTCAAGGAATGCTAGGTTTTTAATTACACGTGTATTTTAAATCCTTCATCCCTACCCCTTTTTATCCCACTTATCCTTCTCATTCCTTTTTATCTCTTTCATTCAACTCAACTCTTTTCAAGTTGAGTTGAATCAAGTTGAGTTTAAGATGAATTCCTCATCTTAAATGAAGATCCTCCAGAGGCTTAAACAGAGTAAGTCCAATCCAGATCCTGTTCCACACTGTCTGATTCAATCAGATCCATCTCCATGCTGTCCAATCTAGTACTATATACCTTCTCGTGGCTTTCATCCTTCAACCTTTACCTCATCTGTACAAAAAATCAGTTCTAAGCTGGCCAGGATGTTTTCCTTATTTATAGCCGTGTATCATGAGACCTATTCTTCATATCGACTCAGTCTTTCATTCTCACTTCCCTAATGCTGAATTAACCTGTAAACTCACTTTGTTGAGGGTTTTATCAGAAAGTAAGGATTTACTAACACCGATACCAGTATCAGGTGTCAGTCCTGGCTGTCCTTATCCATTTCCCTTACCAGTTGGTGGCAGTAATGGACCACAAAGTTGTTTGCTAACTGTCAATGAACACCACCAGAATAAAAAGAAGCTGTGTGGAGGTATTTCAAAGTGAATGATGGTGACAAAAGTAAGGTAATAAAGCGGATTGTAAATTATATCAGCAAGTTGTCATGGGGAGAGATCTAAAATCTAACACTTTTTTAACATAAGCAATTTGATAAAACAGAAAATAAAATAAATGCAATGCAAAGTTTACAGAGTCTGCTAATAGCAGGAAATGGCTACAGACTGTCAATGAGAAAAAGAGGATCCTGTGACTATACAGATCTGAGCACGAGCTTCCTAACAATCTCATGGCTCACCCATTGGCACTTTTGGAAAAGGCTACTGCTGTCTCATTTTCAAATTAATTGTAAGAAGTGTAATGGCATTTTTTTGTATTAGTACTTAGTATTGGCAAGTACTTAAATGTAAGTACTTGTACTTAGTTTGAAAAAACCTGTGCCTCTTTATCAGAAAGGGGTGCCGCAAATGTTGTACAACTGACTCAAAAAAAGCCAGTGGAAATAAATACAGTAGATGTACGTTTGCGCTGCATTAGGCTGCATGGGATTAAATGTACCACAAAAAATAATAAAAAACACAACCCCCACACCCCTTCCTCCTTACACAAAGTCAAAAACCAAACAAACACCGGCTTATATAAGGCTTTTGAGAATAAACAAAGCTATTTTAAAAAAATACTCCTGGTCACATTGCACCTGTTAACAAACTACAGCCACAGTTTTCTGAGGCAGACAGGAAAACGTCCTGAAATAGCTTTCCCATGAGACTCAGAGGGTCCAAATTAAGATAAAGGGGGCTGGCAGGAGTCGCCCATTTCACTGCTGCAACCCCATCATGGGAACCATGCAGAAGTGCCTGTGGAGATTTAAGCTGAATAAATGAATTAAACAGCCATCCTAGACTGTCTCTGTTTACATCACTGATGCAAATGTCAATTTATCTTCAGCAAATAAGTGTGCAAGCTGTGCCTGTGCTCAGACGCCGCTTAGACTCATGCCGGTGCTTACGTAGATGTCTTATTGACTTGTATAAAGAACAGTGAGCGAGAAGAGGAATGATCCAATCACAGCTGAAGAGTAGGAGTGAAGAGCCAATAAGACCTGTAAATAGAAAGGCCACTCCAGCCATCATCGCCAAAGTAAACACACACACACACACACAGCACGTCTCAATGAAAACATTTACATTTAACAGCTCACAAAAGACCATTTATTAAAAGAAAACAATACTGCTTCACAACTTTTCAAAGCTGATGCGTCGCTAAGAAAACCAGCTGCCTCCATCCACCGAAGAAAAGTGAGGATTCCAGAGGAATGCATCAGTTTTGTTTTTTTTTAAGAGGGGGGCAAGGAAGCAGAATCTGCCTAACTCACCAACCATTATTGTCCACCTTTCTCTGCTTCATTCTCAGACTGCACAGCTATTTTAGGGACCTCCGATGACTCCGTCTTGGCCACATCTCTCTTTTTCCACTGCAGAAAAAGTTATTCATAATCCTCCCAATAACTCAGCACTGTTTGTCTTGTGTGATAAAGCAAAGGGAGCGCTTACAATCTACATTTGCGTTCTTCAGAAGTAAATGTCTTTGTCAGCTGGCGTGATGCTGTTTGCCTCCTCCCGCTGCAGGGAGGCTGTTTACTTGGGGGGGACAGTGCAGAGATCCAGAAAGGAGACAAGAAAGAAAAGAAAAGGCCTCTGTGGGTGGGCAGCGTTTTACCAACTAATGCTTCAAGATCACCCATGAGATGCACAACACTAATAAAACTCTTAAAGGAATTGACAGATTTTGTGCCAAATAGTTCCTTTTATGACAAAGGCCTCCTCATAGCGTCGTTATCTAACTTTAGAACCTGTCACTTTAATGGGAAGGACTGAAAAATGAACAGTGATCATCTTTTGAATAACAAAGGGTCACTGATGTACAGAATCTCTTTAACCTCATCTGTGCAGTATGGGAAGTATTTGGGTGCGGGGCGAGACTGAGAGGTCAGATGTGGGGGATTAAACTAATCTGAGAGTATGAGCCTCAGATCTTTTCATGTAATTTAAAACATAAACTAGAACATTTACACAGTTAGATTACAGTCACAAACAGTTAAATAATGGCTGATGAGTCTTTATATCTGGACTGTGAGAGCAGTTCTCACTGAAAACTTGTGTGGCATTGATAACAGCATCTGAGAAGTGTTAAAACTTTCAGTGTACTGAGTGAGAAAGTAAAACCTGTCAGTCACATAGACCCACTGCTAAAGAATGAATTTAAAGCTGCAGTCAGCTGTTAGTGATCAAAAGGATATAGCATAAATGTGTCAAAAGCTAATGCTTTTATTTAGTCATATACAGCTGTGTTACTGTTTTCACTAACAGTACAATTTTTACATAAATTTTACATAAATGAATGGGACATTTTCCTCACTAAAAAATATATACACTTCAGATAATTTTTTTCAGCTGTGGATTTTTGTTGATTTTTGTAGCTCTTATCTTGCTGCCATATGTTTATTTATGCATATATTGGATATGTTTAGTTTAATTAAGTTAGTTGAGGCTTTAAGAAAAGTGTCATGTCACACTGTGATTGACAGTGTCAGAGCCAGTCAGCGAGTTAAAAAGGATTTGTAGGCTGGACTTTCAGATCAAGGGTTCAGCCACACGTCCTGAGTACGCAGACTCTGGCTCCAACAAGACAACATTTTGGCTTTAATTTGAACAGTGAGAGGAAGTGGAGAAACTTCATTCATCTTTATCAACGTTGATGTGTACCATGTTCGGTTACTCCTGGAAATAGGCACCAGCTACCCACGACCCTGAACAGGAACAAGCAAGTGAGGTAAATGGATATAAATTACCAGTACAACACTTGGAATTGTTTATTTATTGTAGCTATTTGCTAACTGTTATCATAAGTGTACAAAAATGGTTAAAGACAGTAGTATTTAAAAATGATTAGAACTAGTAGAAAACCAGTCAAAGGACCCATGCCTTTAAAACTCTACTGGAAGTGCTAGACCAAATAAATATGGGAAAAGAACAGGCTGCAGCTGCCCTTGTGGTAGATGAAGGATAATGCATTCATAATTCAACACAAACAGCAGCCAAAACAATGTAGTTTTTTAAAGCAGAAATGACAAGAAATATTATTAGCTGTTATAAAAGAGGACATTAAAAAAACTATTGAAACCTTTGCTTCTTGTTCCTATTTATATTAAAGCTAGTATTAGCAGTGAAACACATCTAGCTGTGTTACAGGAAGGTAAAAAATTATCCATTTAAAATTCCCATGAGCCATTGCTTCAAAAGTAAGGCAATAACTCTTGGTATTGTTTATAGATATTTGCTATAAGGCTAAAATTTTGCCAGATAATTATTGTAAAGTGTGTTGTTGTTTGTAATAGCCTCCAAACAATTTCCACACAAGTTCCTCTCGGAATAGCCTAAGTGATATTCTGATGTTCTGTCTTCTATTTGTAAAAAAAAAAAGAGAAGGCAATATTGCTGTTGAGATAAACATTTGAAGATTTAAGTGTTATGAAGTGACTGGTTGAGCATTAATGCTGAATTTACCCACAGCCCCAGCTGAGATCTTTCTCTTTGTGCCAGTGTACAGACGGATCTGACTTGGTGTCACAACATTTTCAACACCAAGGCTCTCAAACTACAAGCAGTTTTAACAACTTAAAACATACTTTTATCTCAGTAAATTCTACAGCAAGCTTTTTTGTTTAATAATTAATAGTTAGCTGTTGGTTTATTTCAAGGCTTTAATAATTTTTCTGACTGAACTGTTTAATATTGTAATTATAACAATTTACAGCAAACTAAAATTCACCATTAACTCAAATTACAGACCTTTAATTGTCAAAAGTGTGATTACTAACTGCTCTGATGACGAACTCCAGGATATTGAAAAAAATAAAAACCTTAGCTTATGCTGAGTAGAACCCGGAGCTATTTATTCATACTCACAACTTTGCAATGTGAACTGAACAACGTTGAGCTGCAAATATACAGGCACCAAACTGATACACTTTGTTCCACACTTCACCTCCCTTCTTTGTTTTCTCCAACAGCCCAGAGGCGAAACCAGAAGCAGGACTTTATCCTTCCACCTGAACCTCATTACGTTACTCATTTAGGACTAGATGCACCTTTTCTTCCACTCAAATTATTCACAGGTCAGACAGTCAGGCTTGAACTTGTAATCCATCCCAAGTTCCACCTGGCACTGACTCTTGTTCTGTTTTACTTATTCTACACAATGTAAAGATAATATTTTCACATAAGTATTCCTGTAACTTATCAATCACACTTTTGTCCTGATTTAAAATGTTCCAAAGTTTTGTTTTGGAATGGAAATAATAAAAGCCTCAGCCATTTCTGAATACTAAATCACTGCAGTTTTAAATCTTCCACATATCTGGATTGGACCTAATATAGGAAGGTCCAGATTGTAAAACAGTCTTTTACATTTTGGAGCACAACTTTTAAAGAGAAACCCATTTCAGAATATTTTTAAGCCTTTAGGCTCCCATTCTAATTCATGAGCGTTGTTGAAGATTACTTGAAGCATATAAATATGTATTCATGTAGGCAAAGTTGAAGTAAGAAAAAATGTTTTCATTACTAATTATTCCATGCTGACAGGGCTGTGCTCATGGTCATCACTGACAGTAAAGACCTTCCTTTGAAGGCAGTGATAGCGTAACTCAGAAAAACGACAACCTGACCTGCCTTTGACCTTTGTGTTCACCTCTGACCAAGAGGGAAGCTGCACAACGACAAACCTGATGTCAATGAAGAGCAGTAATTCCTCTAAGGTCAGAAAAAGATGCTGACATTAGATTGAGAGCGGCTGTAAACTGACAACATCACAGTGCCACAGGAGGCCTTCTATATGACCATACATCAGTTTGAAGGTTCTGTATCTGTGTGTGAGTGTATGTACAGATTTCATCCCGAATGCCTATCTGCATGGCAGAATTCCAGGAAAATGAACCGCAAAACAGCAATAAAAATGACACAAACACAAACCAGAGGGATGCTTGAGTGACACTAGTTTGATCTTGCAGGTCTCCTGACACAAATAATACTCTCTGCTGCTGATGTTTGATGGTAAAAGGCCCTACAAACCTCTTGGTGACACGCTTGTAATAAATGTCACAACTATGACCTCTGTTTTACACAGACAAAAGGCACACTGCACACAGTAGGCCTGCACAACTGCTACTCAGAGTAAAAACTAAACAAGCAGCTCCTACACAATGAAATGTACTCTGGTTTTCTTGGAAGTTCTGTACATGCAGTAGAAAAAAAAATCAAGTCATGCCAGAAATGTTTGGACTAATGATATACTGTATAATCATTATGAGTGTTTTGGGGTTTTGGTATTACTTTTACAGAATCTCAAATAAGCTGTGATCTTGAGAGAAAATTTTATTAGGAACATTATAGAACATTTAGTAAAGATTTGATCACTCAGAATTGATAATGATGGTAAAAAAAAATGTGACCAAAGCTTGTAAGCTTTTATTTACTGCAGGAAGTTTATGCATTGCTGGGTCAGGGGTGATATTTTTTTAATAGTATAGGCACCCTCGATGTATGTCAATCTGTATCCAGCAACACTGGAAAACACACATTCTGAAAAAGTGTTTTTTATCAATGAAAATGCAAAAACAAGAAAAATAACAGGACAGTGTGAGGCTGAATAGAACAGAAATCTTACCTGCTTACTGGGTGCCAGGTGTCAAATCACAGCTCAGTCTCCTCTACCTGTCAAAAGAGAAATAATGACAATGAATAACATTTCAGATAAATGTGATGCCAACTGATACAACAGGGTTTGTTAAAAGGACACAGTCGATGTTAGGTGAGGTTGAGGTGTTTTTAATCATATTTGGTCTTTTGTGGTAGCTGGACTCTTGTGGGATCATTACTGTCAGAAAAAAACCAACTAACATGACCAATTTCTGATCAATCAACATTTGTTTTGATCAATCAGTGCCCAGTAAGAGCGGCTGAGTTTAAGGTGTGACAACTTTCTGTAAAGTCAAAATATATTTAAAAGAGCTTAAATGAACTTTCAGCACCTACAGAACAAATTCTAAATCACTGTTTATGATTTGTAAAGACAATGCTAACAATACTCACTGACATAAAAAAGTTCTGTACCCGAAACGACTGGTCCAATTGGATATGTCTTACTGATGTCCAATATATGTAATTAGGTCAACATGCAGACCAATGATAGGTATATACATTATTTAATTTATAAGGAGCTTGCACATCAAGAACAGGCACCAGAGGACATCATAAATGTAGAAGTAGTATTATCAGGAAGTTTCTGTAGCGTCTGACTGCCAGACCGAGCAGTAAGTAAAGGTCAGCAGACACAGAGGATGCTTCATAGACACATTAGACAGTATTACCAGCACCTGATGGAGTTTGATAGAGGTCACATTGTGGATTTGCATAAGGCAAGGTACTTGTATTGTGTAACTGCCTAGTATGTGGGGTGAACAGATTATACAGTGGAACCAATGGGTACTTGGACACCCACACACATTGCACACATATGGCGGCACTGGGAGAGGAGGATCAGTTGTACCAGTGTTGTGTACACACAGGTGTTACTCTTGGTATCAAGGTGTGGGGAGCCATAGGGTTCGACTTCAGACCACATGTAAAAGTGATTCAGGGGACCCTGACAGCACAGCCCTCCATCAAAGATATCTTGGGTCTGCATGTCTCCTGAGACAGCACCTTGGTGCACACAACACATAAAGTGTCTGTGTCAAGTTGCAGACCTCTTGTGACCAACCAGGTCCTTTGATTATTCCTCAGTCAAATGAGTGGGATCAAATTGGACATCAATTATGACCCAGTGATAAACTGCCAAATCTCAAGGGTCAGTTGTGGGCCAACTTGCTGCAGGAGAGGGTAGAACAGCTGTATGACTGTGTTCTACACAGAATCATCCCTTGTATCCAATCCTGATTAAGGGGGTTAAACCCTACTGACATGGGACCAGAAGTGTGTCTGTACCGCCAACTCTGTTATCCATTTGATCTGATATTGTAATCATTACTTTAGAGTTGCATGAACTTTTAACATGTTCAGTTTCATTTTGTTTCCAACACTTCATCTGGGAGCTTAACATTTTTTGTCAGTGTAACAGATTACACTGGGGCATTCAACAAAGTAACCATGAAATCTTTTGTAGTGTATTAGATTTCATAAGATAGAGAAATTGTTTTTTTTTTTCACTTTTATAAACAGACTTGGGATTGATCAGCATGAACATCTTTCTTCATCGACATCATTATTTGCCGTCAGAAGTGGTCCACTAGGATTTAAAAACACTCTCCATCTGTTTTGTTGCTGCCTTTGACTGACAGTACATCAAAGCAATGAAGCACAACCCCCAAAAGTTCCAACAATCCCTGTGGATCACAATGCTTGAACACATTCTTCTTTCTCTCTCTGGCAGGGCAACAAACTGCCAAGTAAACACACATCGAATCAAGCAGAAAATAAATAGGCCAGAATAGCATGACAAGAATGTTCACACAGTTAATGTGGATCCCAAAGAGCGCCAGCAGCTCTGCCAGTCACAGCAGGGATCTGAAAGAGGGCGCAACAGGGAAATGGCCACATTCCAGCTAATTTGAGAAGACGTAATTTCTGCACCTGAAAGCCAAAAGAAAAGTCAGAGCTTCATAGGCAACCATGTGGATACAACATTTGAAGCTGGTGCAGAGTGATGTAAAACAATTAGGGAGAGGAAACACAAGAAGTTCTCGCTAGCTAGATTCCTGCTTGTTTGAAGAGGCATGAGCATAATTGCTTGAGAGCTTAGCAAGGTATCTGATTTTACTATCTTGCACAAGCAAATACACAAAACCCACAAGACTAACACACACACACATACAGAGAATGCATTCTTTTATGTATTTTGGAAGGAACAAAAGGTCAGCAGATTTCAATCTTTCAATAATCTCAAACTGAGATGAACAAGAATCTATTGGTTTTCATAATTTTTTTTACTGCTTTCATATCAAATCACACTGGGTGAACAGTACAAGAGGAACTTGTATGGGCAGTTTATAGTAGTAAATACTTATGTGTTTTTTCAGTCAGAGTTGTGGAAATGAAAGGAAACTGCAAGGAAACTCTTGACCTTTCAAATGCTTTTTGAGCGACATAGCACTGTGCCATTAGGGTCCCGCAAATCATGAGCAGAGCTTACCTGAAGTCATACCAGAGTAACATTGTTGCATTTCTCCACCACACTGAAAGGATTACTCCTCTCCTTGTGGTGCTATACAAACAATGGTCATTCATGGTAATGTAGAACTGATATTATCACTGAATATGATACAACACCACCTTTCATCAGTCCATGTCTCCTAATCACGGCAGCACTCCAAACACAGCCATTTCTGCTCTGGTGCAGCCTACACATGGGACAGTGAACCCATAGGCTGAATGATGCCAGTTATCAGGACATGCAGGAGAGTTGTAAAGAGTCCAGTATCTGTGTCATAAGGTTCTGTAATGCTTGGCATGCAATTTGACACTCCTCCCTTGGTGGGGTCTGCCTTGGGCAAGTGGAACCTTAACAACATGTGTGGGCATCCGCACGTACCCACTAGTTTCAACATCAGGCCACTGTTACATCTGTACGCCCCACTTGCTAAGCACAGTATGACCCCTATCAAACTTCATCAAGTGCTCATAATGCTTTATAATGCATCTATAAAGCATCCTCTGTGTCTACTGGCCATCACTTACTGCTCGGTCTGGGTGTGAGACGCTCCGGCTACTTCTTGATAACACCGACACTTCACTCATAATACCACTTATGCTCTATGGTGCCCATTATAGACGTGTAGCTCCTTGCAAATCAAATCGTTTCCATAATTATCCGTGGTCCACATGTTGACAAAAATGTATCAAACATCTTTCTGGGTGCTGAACTTTTTGTCTCCCCTCAGTGAGTGTATTATATGTTACTTGTCATTCACAATTACTAAGAAATCACCTTTAATTAATTTGTAGTTACTAATCAATCCGTTTGGTGATTGATTAGTAACTATACATTTTTAGAAAGGTGTACAATTTTAAGATGCAGTATCTTTGGACAACAGACATACTTGGACACAATGTCTGATTACAAGGAATCTATTTATCAGCTATGCCCCTCTCAAACAAAACTCCTAAATCAATGACAACACAAGAGGATATCCCAAAATGTCACTTTCCTAAAGGGGAAGACACAGCTGGTGTGTATGGAACAGTTATAAAAAATCTTTAATTTAGGAAAAATTAAGATGATACATAACAAAAAGGTGGGTAGCACAACGGTGTAGTGGTTAGAGCTGTCGCCTCCCAGCAAGAAGGTTGCAGGATCGCATCCCGGCCTGGGGCCTTTCTGGGTG